>JAVSCE010000871.1:0-217830 GCA_032199065.1 Smutsia gigantea | reverse complement strand
ACAGTTATGAATCGGGGGTGTGTGTTTGCCTCCAGAGACCTGGCAAGGTGCGGAACCCTCCAGAAGTGCGGCCAAGCGGCGGCAGCGGCGGCGGCAGTGGAGACGGCGAGCCAGGAACCTTCCCCCGCGTCCCCAACTTCCCCGTGATGCGGCGGAACCCCCGGAGAAAGTTTGCAAAGTTCCAGCGGGCGCGGCGAGGACGCCGGGTCACCCAGGGGGCGGGCGGGCAGGCGCAGGGGGCTCGCTCCCTCCCAGGTGCTGAGCCTTCTGCTGCACCTCCCCGTGGGGCTGCCTGCCGCAGCTGGTGGGGGCGCGCGCCAGGGGTGGGGACGTCGCCCTTGAAGGGCACTTGGCTTTCGCTCGAGAGTGGCGAGGCTCTGCTGGCGTTTACTTCTCCAGCCGCCTCCTACCTGCGTCCGGTTCTCGCTGGCATCATTGTCTCTTCCCCGCCGCTGCCCCAAATGGACAGCTCTCACTTATGCCTCGGCGGCGCGGTGGCAGTTCCCAGGACTCGGCGGCGGAACCTTCTTCAGCAGATTCTCCACGGAACCGTTTAAACTTTTCACGAAGTTCTCAAGAGGGGCGAAGGAACCAAGGAGATGTTTCTCCCGGCGGCTGCATCCTGCTTCTTTGCTATAGGTTTATTTCGGGGGGTGGGAAGAGCCGTATCAGGTAGATAAAGTCCCAGACGTTGTCCACCCCCTCCCCAACTTTCCCTGAAAGGGTACCATCCCCACTTGATGCTTGTTGAAGGCCAGGAACTGGAGTTGGCTGCTTGTATATTTCGTCGTCAGTGTGTGCAGTGTGTTTGATTTGAACTTTTCC
Organism: Smutsia gigantea; assembly: GCA_032199065.1. Taxonomy (NCBI): domain Eukaryota; kingdom Metazoa; phylum Chordata; class Mammalia; order Pholidota; family Manidae; genus Smutsia; species Smutsia gigantea. The sequence goes on along the minus strand of JAVSCE010000871.1, from coordinate 217,005 downwards.
CTCTCTCTCTGACGTGTGTCAAGGAATAAGGGCTGGATACAGGTCCATTACGTCATTCTGTGTTTGATTAATAGTTTCAGATACTCAAGGGTTCGGGGGCTTAGAATGCTGACAAAGCAACTCTGCTTTCCATCCCCACCTCCTAACATTCTAATAGAGTCGCCCTTCCCTGGGCATCTTTATGGCCCTCTCCTCCTGGACCCCTCCTTCTCCACCCCCTCTCCCGCCCACACCGTTATCACTCTGGCCCCGCCTCTGCCTTTTACTGCTTTCCCTGGGGCGACTGCTGTCCCTGGAGTGTGGGTAAGAGCTTCTGGTGTCTGAGGGGAGCACAGTACCTGATCAGCGCACACACAATCTGCCCTTTTCTATTATTTAAGAAAGGCACCAGCCAAGCGCTCTTTTCCAGGGCGAAAATGCTCAGCGCTGATAGAAAAGGCATCTCAGTAGATGTTTATAGAGACGTTATGATAATAATGTGACCTTGTGGTGATTTAGGAAAACAACACACTCATTGCTAACAAAGTACTTAATTTTACATATCGCCTTCCTCCAACCGCTTAAGCCGAAGAGGGAAGACGAAATGAGGATGATGACTAAATCAAATTTAGCTGAAAGAATCAAGATTAAACGGTTCATTTCCAAAGTGAGGGCTTGTGAGTTGTTATACCCAAAGTACCATACAATAAATTGGTGTTTCTTTCTCTTAACCTGAAGTTTCTGTATTTAAAGAGAAAGTTAAATACCTAAGTCATTAAATTGAGTCAAAATCTCCATATCTGGCAGTTGAAATAAAAACTGTGTGTGTGACATGTTTAAGGGATAAAAGTAAAAAGAACTCTTAAGGGGTATGGGTGTGAAGCAGAAATAAAAAAATTAACTGACAGAATTTTGGATGGAGAGGGGCAGAGGATTTGAGTGCTCTCTGATTTGGAGTTGTTGAAAGCTAAATAAAAGAAAATTTATGTTCTGAGTATGTGGGAATTTCTTGAAGAGCATGTGTTTTGTTATAATCAAATCTATTTTCTTCAAAATGAAAACCATGCTGTAGAGTAGGCATTTGTGAAACTCTTCTCTGGGGCCTAATTGACATCCTTTCCTAAGTTTGCAGCAGTATTTATTATTTATTCACATCCAGAGATGCAATAGTATAACCCCCACACAATGCATATACATCTAAAATGTTAAACTTCTTGTTTGTGATGCATGGATCTAAAGGAAAAAAAGGCCCGGGTCACTGGCACTGGAGAGTGTGATTAATGATCAGTGATTTAGTGATCAGTGATTAGTGGTTTTATTCAAACTGTTACCTCTGACCAGAAGCACACATCAGAGGATTAACAGGCTCTTTAGATAAATGCTCATTAGTGGAAGGGGAAAAGCAAAGATAATAGGCATGCACCCAGGGACAACTTTCGAAGAAAATCATTCCCGTCTTCAGAATAATAAGCTCTATTAACAGAAAGCCCTTTTAATTTAAAACTTGCTTTTATCTTGTAAATCAAAGTTAGATGTAAAAGTTTGTAGTGCCATTATAACCTAAATTTTCCCATATCCACTCGATGTGGATTATCTCAGTAGCGATATTTTTTTTATTTAAATAAACAATTGGACCTTTAGAGCAGCTGAACCCTGACAAGTTCTTAACTCTCAGGGTTTGAAGGTGTCCCCCCTTCTAGAATGGAGAATGCAACTTGCTAACTAGATGGCGCACTGTTATTTGGCGTTCCGTGCTGTGAAGTGCAGGAGTCTAAACGATCAAGTAGCTGCTTGTGAGGTGTTCTTCAACACTTACAACAAAGTTGATTCTGTGTAGGGTTGGAGGCTAGACAGTTCTACAAGTTTTTAGTCACTTTTTCCATGTCAGTTAAATCTAGGGAGTTCAAGGCTACTGGAAAAATTAGTCTCATTACTAAAAGAAACTTAGAGAACGAGAGGAGAGGAGGTACCGGAGTCTAGGAGGTACCTCTGGGTTGTAGGAGTGATTGTAAAATACCAGACCTGTTCTTTTTTTTTTTTTCCAAGAGCTATTTTCACAATCTTATGGTCTGAAATACTGAGGCAAATACTCAAAGATTGATTTTCTTCCTAATCTTGCTGGTGAAAAAGAAGTTAAATAGAAAGAAAGGAAGAGAAAGCTTGATTTGGTGGCTGCAGGAAGCAACACGTTGCTGTTTTATTCTACAGATAATGGTAAGATGATGTTTATTACGCTTATTAAGTAGAAAGGGAACTTTGCAGTTGGTTAAATGAGGCCAATCTTGTGTTTTCATAGACAGAATTCAGAAATGGAATTCATATTTTGCACTGAATTTTAATGTTACTTTGTCAGTTTCCTGGGACTTGGTAGCATTTGTGTGGAAGGTTTTGTGAGTATGTAAATGTATGTGTGTGTGTGTGTGTGTGTGTGAATAAGACTATTATTGCCCAATTAAAATAATGTTCATGATCATGTGAATTGTAGTGGGAGAGCTCTGAAACATGTTAAGCTTGTCAAGTAAGAATTCACTTTTCCATGGGTTTTCATGAATCACTTCAAAAAGTACATATGTTTTGATACGGAGGTTCTTAAAAAAGAAACCTAAAAATTAGAAATAAAACAAAAATACCCCAGTCTCCATATCCAAACCTAGATGTGTATTCTCCTGAGAAAGGATGCTATTGATTGAATATCAGCTATTTAGTTTTAAAACTTACAATGAGAGCAATAAAAGAACTCACTTGTGCCTCCCTATAAATGTTTTCATTTTCCTTTGCATGTAGTATTTTGTATAGATCTGTTAATTTAAAATCCTGACTGAGTCATAACCATTTTTATTTTTCAACTTTACTCAAGTAAACATGTTTGCTCAATTGATAATATCTTCCAGACAACTGTTGTTTAATGTAATGCAGTGATATTCATAAATTGCCTGTCAACTGGAAGTCAGTTGTGACCTTATATAGTTTATACATGAGCAGATAGTGTATTAGAACATTCCCACAAAAAAAGTGGAAACTCTGCCTTATTTCTATATCTCTGAGATGTTGCAGCTTCTATTTGAATAGGTTAAATGAATGATAGTTTGTCAGAGAGACTTTTCCTGTATAACTTTTCAATTACAGTAAGTTGAAGATTTTCCTTACAACTATTTGTCAGTTTCCTACACCTGCAGACTCGAGACCAATAAATCACGAACTTTCTCTGGCTATTTGTACTGATGTCAAGTTTCTGGTCTCCCAATTTCTTACTGTAATTTGCTTTTTAGCAATGATGCAGCACCATCCTATATTATTTCCTTAGCATTGGAGTTTGCTTCTTATTAAGTTGAAAATTATTTTGCAGGAGGGTGATTTTTGCTGGATCCCCAAGATAGGAACTTTGTATTTGTAGTTGGTTTTCTTCTGGTTGTGTGGATAGATTAAAATTGAGGATTTGAATTGATTTATTAATTTTGTCATCTTTTCTTTATTTTTTTTCTTCTTCAAAGCATGCTGTTAGTCATAAAATTAATGTGATCATGGCTGGTGTTTCCCATCTATATGCTTCTTTTGCTTCTTACAAATTGGATTTCTACAGCAATTTAAAATCTTTTTTTAGAGGCAGCTTTCTTGGATGAAGATGAAAGAATGATCTCAGTCAATTCATTATTTTGTCCAGTTGACTACCAGCTGTATTATGGGAATCTACCAATGCTTTTATAAATTACTGTTTTAAAATGTAAATCTAGAACTATTTCTCTGAATCCTATTTAGGAAAATTATACAATTGAGATAAGGTTATAAACTGGGAGGCAGCAGCCTCAAATATTTAAGTGTGAGAAAGAAGCACCTTCAGATATGCTAAACAGACTTAAAGAACCTTTTTGTGTTGCTATTTGTAAACTAAATAAGCTATTTTGTGGCATTGCTTAAAATAGAATCTCTGGCACTTTAAAAATGACATCATGTTTAATGTTTTCACTAAAGAGTTCTTACATTTTGTAATTAGGAAAAAAATGGGCAATTAGTGTTTCTTGAGGATCCATTAGTATTCCATTGATGGGAATTGCAAATCATGGATTTAATATAAGAAGAACAAAAAAGAGAAGACTTTTACAAATTTCCAGGTAGTGATAACACTGTTCCAGGAACAAAAGCTTTTTGAAGCTCTTATTAAGACTCTGGGACTTTCAAAATAAAACTTACGAAGTTTAGGATGAATTCCTCAATGTATAAGATACTACATTGGCACTTCCTATTTCTTTCCTCCAACCACACTTTATTGTTTAATTATCTTTTCTGAGAAATAGATAAATCAATTTTAACACTTTAAAAATACATATTTTAATTGCTTCCTTCCATTTCCTCACGGTTCCCACTTCTAATCTCTGCCCTAAAATTAACAAGGGTTGAAAACTACCATGTTGACATTGGGTTTGAACTAATCTTAGACAGTAAGATTTCCTTTCTTAGGAATTTTGCTGGAGAGAGAGAAAGGCTTGTTGCAGCCTATGCAGAGCTGGAATTGGGAATGACTTCTCAATGATACACCAGCTTGTCCACTTCACAGAGAACCTAAGGCCTGATGGTGTCCCCTGGCCCACCCAAGGCCCAGAGCTAGAGAGTGCCAAACCTAGCCTCGAAATTCAGTCCCTCCTCGGGTAGCATTCTCTTTTCTCCAGGCCACCATGAATACCCATGTCATGAATGAAACATAACCCATGGCTTTGGATGCTCTGCTCTTTTCAAGCCTTTTGATCACTACTCTTTCAAAGACAAATTTTTATCAGATCTTTTGAATGAATGTCCTAACCATATAAACTATAGTTTCTATTCTGTTTATTTTTATGTATCTGCAATGTTCATTTTTCTAATATTGACCTTCTTATTTGAAGGCCATTCTTTTTTTCACCATTGTTATTAGATATGCCCTATCTAATAATAGTATACCATCCAGATTTCATTTGAGACTAAAAACCAGGCTAAACTAAAAATGGTCTAAAAGACTGTCTCAGAATAAGGCAGTAAATTTATTTCCTGTCTTTTCTTTATTTCCTTTGAGGGAAAGGTCTGAAAAATTATTTAGAGTTAAAATAAAAAATCTTTCTTCTTGTTAAATAGAGCAACAAATGCTATTTTCACTCTGGCAGATATACCTTTGCCAAGGATCCATCTGTAAAATATTCCAGTTGGTGTAAATGAATATTACTATATGAGAAATGGGTTGAGTCTGGAAGTATGCTCTTTGAGGTTTGACTGGCAAAACTTGACTAATCAGAGCTAATAGAAATCATGCATGCAATATAGAGGGCTCCAGAGCACCAAACATTTGATTTTAAATGACATTTAGGTTATGCTGTGTTTAAGATGGGGAACAAGAATATCTCAATAGAAATCTTGAATGCATCCACTGTATGTACTGCTTGGCCTGACCCATAGGTTTCCTTACCAGTTCTTTGCATGAAGGTTTTATATCAGAATTTAGGTCTCATTTTCTTTTCTTTCATTACACTGGGAAGCCCCTGTGTTGCCTGATTTCTCAAATAGAACACATTTCAGGCAGGTTTTTGCAATTCTCTCTCTGCTGGCTTCCCAAGGGAGAAAAACCACATACAATAAAAACATTTTTGCTTTTGTTTGAATTAGCTGATTATTAGAAGAATACGTTTTATCTCCATTTACTAGATCTGGTAGGACCATTTCACTCACCAAAACAAGATTTTCTTCTTGAAGTAAGCAATGTTGCTGTTCTGCTTCTGATGACCAGATACTAATCCATGCATCGGGGGGTAGAAGGCATTGAAGATAAAGTCCATTTCTACCATGGTACCTAGGTATGACATGGCATGCCATTATGAAGAATCTGACTTGCCTCACTGCAGTGACAACATTGCCAAGAAAACATTGCCTTTGGGGAGGAAAGACAGTATTGTAGTCAGTGAAACTTCTAAATTATGAGCAGGGACTGTTTCTGGGCTTGCAGAGATGGCTCTCAGAATCCTAAGGGTCTCTAGGGTTATTTATTAAACTGCAACATGGTAAAATATTCACAGGCTAGAACTTGACCATCTGTATCTTAAAAACCTTAATAGTCCCCTTCATCCATTCTCTGCCTTTTCCTTATGCATTTTCTAGATTTATTTTTTAGCATCCATTCTGTTACTCTGCTTCCCTGAATAACCCTGTAATAACAAATCACAAGTGTGCACACAACAGAGAGAGGGGGTATTTTTCCTCAAGGGTAATAGATTTTATTATCAAATATTAGAAAAAAACAACTAGCAAGACGAAGGAAGGGTGTGAAATCTCATTGATGGCATTATGGGCTCTGCCGTTCATAGCCCTCCAAAAATGTGGTTTACGGCAACAGGAAAAGCAGAAGACTGAAAGAGGAAATTCCCAGAGTGCTGCCTTGAGCTCATTATGCTTCTCAGCCTCAGTTTCTTAATTTGTGAAAAGAATGTTGGTTTTGACCAGCACTCTGCAGCACAACCACAAATGCAAATCACATATGTCATTTTAAAATCATAGTAGCCACATTAAAAAGGTGAAAAGAAACAAGTGAAGTTAATTTTAATAACATTTTATTTAACCCAATATATCTGAAATGTTATCATTTCAACATATAATCAATATAAAAATGTTGATAAGATACTTTGTGATTTTTTTTTTGGTACTAAATCTTTGAAATCCAGTGTTTATTTTACAATTGCTGCACATCTCAATTTGGACTAGCCACATTTCAAGAGCTCAGTAGCTATATGTAGCCAGTGACTGGTTCCAGGCAATGCAAATCTATAATCTATACTCCGTATCAATGTTCTTAATCTGGGCATCCCAATAGAACAACCTGTAGAGCTTATAAAAGAATATTGATACCTAGTTTGCCCCAATTCTGACATAATTAATTTGGGGGGTGGGGAAGCGTGGTCCTAGGCATCTGTATTTTTTTAAAAGCTCCAAAAGTGTTTCTAAAGTGTAGCCAAAGTTGGGAACCACAACTGATCACTAAGGAATCTTCTACTCTAATAGTCTATTTAAGGAAAGGGACTGCAGTAAAGCATGCAGAGTTCAAGGGCAGCAAGCAGTTGTTACAGGCATGCTGCATACTACAAAACATATTTATGAAAATATAATTAATAAAATTTACAGTTGAGTAATTTAGAAGACAATTCTTTGTACCACGGATGAACTCTGGAAAGTTTCAAATATGGATGTTTAAAATTATTTGTTTGCTGAAAAATCTTATGGTTTGATTTGCATGAGCCTCTTAGAAACCTTCCATTTAGGAGCTGGCAAGGTCATCACATTTCTGTTATTTTGCTAGCTTACTACTTTGCCCCAGATACTACTTGATTTTAGCTGTTTTTGGAGGGAAACTCTTACTCCATTTGAGACATCTGGATCTCCCTCGTGTTTCTTCCACCTAGTCTTTTAACAAGCTTTGTGTCATTGTGTAGACCAAACTTGCCCTTTGCTCATGTCAAGATGTTAGTTAAAACATGCTGGACTTAAAGTGTTCATTCTATTTGTCATCCTTTAAAATATTAGAAGAATCAGTATTTCTCAATGCACCCCAGAATGTTTGCCTTAATACATTTTTTAAACAATATACTAGTCTGTGCATTCACTGAAGGATGCACAGAACTGAAAAACAAAAAATAATTTCTGAACTCCTCACCCATCTTCTTTCGAAGTCAACAAACAGCAGTGTATGTGGAGGCGAGACCTCAGGGATGGTCCCTTGTGACTTCATGCTGCTGAAAGCCTCTGCATTCCCGCATTTGTGAGTCATTCCGCCCTGAACCTCTCTCCTCATCCCCTGCGTAGCAGTCTGTTTCCAAGTACATGTCTATCTGACCGCGTGCTTTTAAACCATGACTTAAAAACATTTCTAGGTACAAACTGACATATTTCTTTACATTTTGTGGTGATAATATTTGTGTTTTCTGTAATGTTATTCATTGGAAGATTTTTAACCTCCATTTATTAACATTCAGCTTTAACTCCCATTTTATAGATGGAGAAACTGAGGGGCTGACAAGGCTAAGCATTGTGTTTGAATTAGAAGGATGATCAGTGTGAGAAAAGAACTCACATTTATTAGTGCCTAAATATAAGCATTACTTCGGATGGCTTCCAGGTGGGGATTTTCCAATTGTGTATACTATTGCATTTGTCTTTGAATTTTTAAAGTAACATTCTTTCTGTTGCTTTTCCATGCAATATTTGCATTTAAATGGTTTCTCTGCTAATAACTCTTGCTTCCCAGCTTTAGGCTATGTATATGTGGATTGATTAACAAATACATATGTGTATACCAACCTCTTAACATGGGCACTATTCTAAAAGTTGCATGGAGACATCTGTTACAAACCTGTGTTTTGGTTGGTATCTAGAGAAGCTTTCTCTCAGGCTACTTTTTGATTGACTTCTAGAGGACGTCATGGAAAGACAAAAGATTAAAGATTAGTTCGACTCTTTTGGGGTTTGGAAGTAAAAGGCTTTAGATATTCATTCATTGAGCAAGACAGACTCTAGCCCTAGCTCCTGAATTCTCTTTAATAAAACATTTTAGCTCTTGTTTTACCGATGTACTGTCTTCATAGTTGGCCTGGAGCCATCTGCTTTTGAGTATTTGTTTTCTCCTAATGATGACTAGGGGTGGACTTAGCCATTTGCAGTTTCTGTCTGCACCTCTGTGTCTTCAATGGGTGAGATACAAGCCATGATTAATAATGCAGTCTGTGACCAGTGCAAGGATGAATTATTTTGGATCCCTTTCTAAGTATTATACCAAAGATTAAACAATTTTAACATCCACACATATACGTGGTTATGGTGGTTAAGCTTGTATATAAATAAAAACCTTGGCCAATGAGGACCAGAATGTTACTAGCATATGTACTTGTAAATGTGATTATCATCTTTTTAAGGATGCTCATGGCTAAATTGTTCCTCCTTTTGAGCAAGCATCTATTTGTCACATTGATTTAGATACACATATTGTTGATGAAAAGATACTGCTGAATTTTTTAAAAATTGAAACCATATTTAAGACACTCTTCTTTTCTAATAAGACCTGTCTTAGCACACATTGTTTACAATTTCATCTTTGCAAAGCCAGATGACTAACAACCACCATTCTTAGTGCCGTGCTGTTGGACATCATCAAAGATGATGGTACAGTGTTTTGGCACCATGAAACAGCATGTAATTTGAAATTGTACTTTTTGTTAAATACCCATGCTAATCTCCAAACTATTCAAAACACTAAAAAAAGAAGAAGAACAGTGATGTTTGTCCATTGGAGGGAGGCAGCACGGCAGAGAAGTACAATTGTTTTTTTCATGGGCCTCAGTCAAGAGCTCACAAAAATCAGGGAGAAAAAAATTTCCTGTAATTACTTGACATGCCCTTTGGAAGGGACATGCTTAAGACAGGCAAGTTAACCCTTTAACCCAATGTTCATTTTTATCCTTCCTAGGAAATATGTGGTAGGGGGGTGTGGGGCAGGGGGTTGGTTGTTTTGTTTTCTATAGTATCTTTAAAAGGAAGGCTATAACTGGATGCTTTATCTTTAACATGTACCAGATATTTTATATATTTAGAAAGGCCTTTACATAGTTTTAGTTATTTAATATTGTTTTAAAAAAGGGGATTCTGGAGATTGTTTTACAACAGTGTGAATATACTTAACACTTAAAAATGGTTAACATAGTAAATTTTATGTTATCTGTATTTTACCACAATAAAAAAAAAGAAAAATATGGTAAGATTTTGCTTTTACCAATTCTCCAGATGGAGAAATAGAATGCATAGACCATTTGTTCAAAGTTAGGTATAGCTGCCTTAATGGAAAGAGCAAAATCTAAGGAGGACTTTTGCACTTCAGGGCAATGCAGAGAGGTGACAGGCATGTGATGTGATTCCGACATAATAATCCAGGAAAGACAACAGCTAGGCACACAGCATTGAATGCCTCTTTTCTGGAGACTGGCTTGGATCAAGATGGGCCTTGTATGTAGAAAACTGTATTATTTAATTTGCAAAGCACACCATTTGGCTTTATTTGAATATCTCTGTTTGTATTAACTTGAATGCCTTTCTCAGTGCAAGGATATGCTCAACAGGGATAATGAACAAAACATAGGCTTGCAGTTTATGTAAGGGAATAAAAACCCCAATCCTTCTCCTTACTTCCCTTCTTCTCTCTTTCCTTCCCTCTCATTCTCGCTATCTCCCTTCCTTCATCAGATACTTACTAAGCACCTATTATGTGCGAGGTACTAGGGATACATGATCAAAAACAGACACAGCCCCTCTCTTCACAGAACTAACTGATAAGACAGATTCCACCTAGGTCACTGAAACAGAATGTTGAGGAAGGGTGTGGGGCTGTAAGTGGAGGCAGGAAGCCCTCTTAGGGGGGCTTCTGTGGTTGTCCAGGCAAGAGGTGATGTCAGCTTGGGCTATGATGGTGCCATATTCAGAAACAGTTGAAGAGATAGGATTAATATGACCAGGGCAGTGATTAACTGCAAGATAAGGGAAAGGCAAGAGAAGGTTTATTCATTCTAAGGTAAGAGGGAGCCAGGCAGGATGAGCCTGACCCAGTAATGAAGTGTGAATTGTTCTAGAGGAGGGGAGGGTTTCTGGCCTAGTGCCCCATGGGCTTGTGTCTGAGTCCTTGGAAGAGAAAAGAAAATAACTGAAACAAAAACTCCAAGAAAAACTTTGATTAAAAACTGTAGTACACTTGCTGGGTTGCAGGGTACTGTGGTTTTGATAATTTTTGTCAGAGAGTGGCCCCTCCAGAGAAGGAGGTACCCATACCCCAAAGCAGCAAGAGCTCTGGAATTCCAGGGGTCCCAGTGCATGGCCAGCTGTATTAGTTTTCTAGGGCCACTGTAACAAAGTACCACAGACTGGGTAGCTTAAACAACAGAAATTTATTCCATCATAGTTCTGGAGGCTGGAAGTCTAAAATCAAGGTGTTGGCAGGGGTGGTTCTTTCTGAGAGTCATGCAGAAAACTGTTCCACATCTCTCTCTTTGGCTTGTAGGTGTCTGTCTTTTCCCTGTGGCTCTTTACATTGCCTTTCTTCTGTGAGTTCTTGTCTCTGTGTCCTGATTTCCCCTTTTTCTAAAGATACCAGTCATATTAGATTAGGGCCCACCCTAAAGACTTCATTTTAACTTGACCACCTCTGTAAAGACTTTATTTCCAAATAAGGTTACATTCTAGGGTACTGGAGATTTGATGGGACCCAATTCAACCCATAACAGTAAGTGTGCCCATCAAGAATGCAGCACTTAAGGCAAGTAATTATGGAACCCCACCAGAGCTGGCAGATTAGAAGAGGTGTGGATCATAACAGACATTTTTTAGCACATGTTAAAAATAAACTTCTGATGGACTGCTAGAAAATCTTGGAATAAGTCTTCAGAGAAGTTCACACATTTCCAGGTATAGACAAGCCAGCAAAACATGGCTACAGATGTGTATGTATCACATGGATTAATGAATTTGCTGATGTGGGCATTGTCCTTGGTTTGACCTTGAATTTATCTTCGGAGTTTGTGAAGAGTAGTGCCAAAATGGTAACACCAACTTTAACCTTGAGAACAAAGAATTAAATACAATTGTAGTTTGTCACAATGCTGGGCTTCACAATCATTGTTTTGATGTGTTAATATTTACTGACAAGGACAAAAGCCACAAATTCCCATAAACAACATGCACACCATGTTAAGCACATCGATGTTTCAATGCAAAAAGAGAAAAATTCTGGTTTTCTAGTTGTTGATGGACAGTTTATGCCTATGTGTTATCTCTTTTGCACAATGAAAAAAGGTAAAATTCTGTGTTTTAAAAACACATCATAATAAAAAGACAAATAACCCAATTAAAAATGGGCAAAGGATCTGAATAATCAATTCTACACAGAAGGTTAGACAAATGGCCAATAAGCGTATGAAAAGATGTTCAACATCACTAGCCATAAGGGCAATGCAAATCAAAACCAGTGTGATATACCATTTCACACTCACTAGGATTACTATAGTAAAAACAACAGACAATAATAGGTGTTGATGAGGGTGTGGAGAAATTGCCAGTGGGATTGTCAAATCGTGAAGCCACTTTAGAAAAGTTTGGCAGGTTCCTCAAAAAGTTAAACAAAACCTTATGACCCTGTAATTCCACTCCTAGATATATACCAAAGAGAAATGAAAACATATGTCCACACAGAAACTTATACATGAATGTTCACAGTAGGGTTTTTCATAGTAGCCAAAATGTGAAAATGACCTAAGGCCCATCAATTGATGAATGAATAAGCAAAAGTGGTATATCCATATATTGGAATATTATTTGGTCATAAAAGGACATAAAGTACTGATATATGCTACAACATGCATGAACCTTGTAAACATTATACCAAGAAAAAAAGGAACAAAAGACTATATATTGTATGATCCCATTGATATGAAATGTTCAGAATAGGCAAATCCATGGAGACAGAAGGTAGATTAGTGGTTGCTTAGGGCTGAGTATAGGACTGGGACTTGGGGTTGACCATTAAGGCAGGTGTGGTTTCTTCTTGAGATGATAAAAATATTCTAAGTGACTGTGGTGATGGCTGCACAAAGCTGTGAATATTCTAATAAGGTCATTGAATTGTATACTTTAAGTGGGTGAATTCTATGATATGTGAATTATATCTCAGTAAAGCTATTAAAAAGAGTCAACACATCATAGAGGAAATATACTAAGTTTAGCTAGAATATATGCCAAAGAGGGTATTTTGATCCAACAACTTCTCTATGTATTTGGGATGAATATATCAAGATGAGCAGTGGAGAAAGGTTGAGAGGAGCATTACAGATCTTGGTAATAGGAATTATCAACTACTAAAAATCTTGCAGCATATGCTATGTATCTCCAGCTGATATCTCTCTCCTGGGATATAAACTCTGACTTCCAACTTCACCCAGGCCATTTCTTTCTAGACAGACTGCTGCTATTCCTTAATTTTTAGATTGTTCAAACATGAACTAATCCTCATATCATTTCTCCTCTGACACCCGTTTCAGTGGGGGCCATCAGCATCCTCTGGGACCACAGTTGAACCTTCGTAACAGTTGCTCATTTTGCCTTTTCCCTTGGCCATCATGAACATATCATTGCCAATTCTTCTAGATCCCACTTTAGCAATATCTTGTGATTATGTCCTTCTGCTCTTTCTCCTTCTCAATCAGTTCCTTCTAGGAACTGAGAATTAAGAGGAACAGAATTACTGAGTCTTTTTTGAGCTTATTCACTTGATCTACCATGTTAACATTCATATAAAGCTACCAAGGAACTGGAGTTACCCCTCTTTATAGATAAGGAAAGTGAGGCTCCAAGATTAAGGGACAAACCAGTTATTGTGACAAAACCAGTAAATGGAGGAGTTGGGGTTTGGAACTGTTTGGTCTGGTCCTGAGCTCAGACTCTTTCCATTTTGGCTACTAAATGAATCTTTCTACTCTATGGCTCTGAAGATCTCATTTCCCTGCTCAAGAGCCTCACCACCATCAGCTTTAAGGTCCCTAGGCCAATCCTAACCAGCTTCCCTGTAGGCATATCCAATATTTAAGCCAGACTGATAATAAACTCTTGTTTGTGTTGAATGTCTCTCCACCATGTTCAGACTCTCCTTTCTCATCCAGCACACCATTTCTCTCTCGCCTTCTTTTTGTGGAAACACACATCTCTTGATCTCCCAAACCAAAAACTGAATGCAGAATTAATTCCTTAGTGCTTTGTTAAATATTTTTTCTTCTAATTAAAAATATATTATCTATTGTGGTTATTTTTGTGTTTTTCATAAATTCCTCTCCTGGATTGTAAGCTTAATAATAGCTAGAATTGATTCCTGCTCAGTTTTGATTTCCCTCCTAGAATGTAGCATATAGTCCCTTACACAGAGTAGGTGGTTAATCCCAAGTGAATTGATTGTAGAGATATTCAAACACTTCCTTGTCATGAATTTTCTATTACCAGCATGAGATGTTTGGTGTCTGATGGGTATTCCTGGGAGGACATCTAGGGAGATTCTTAGGTGTTTTGAAGGAGGTCACCATAGCTTAAAAACTATTGTAATCATATTTTAGAACTCCAAAAATGGGGTGAAATGAGTAAATCACAGAGAATTTTCACAACCCTAAGGAAGTTTTTACATTCTCTTTCATACCTTATGCAGAGGTGAACATAATTTTTAAATAGTTTTAATCAGATTAAACACAATTTTTAAATAGTTTTAGTCAGAACATAGCACATCTAAAAATTCTGCTTCCTCCATTTAGAACTATATACCACATTTTTTTCATGTTGCTATGATTTTTGAATCATGCATTGAGTTGCTATACCATAATTTCTTAACCATCTGCTATTGTTAGATATTTAAGTTTGCTGTGGAATTTTGTTTTATGATTATACAAAACACATGACCCATCTTTTGGCAAGAGAAATATGTACTCAGAAGAACTTAATCTCCTTTTCCTTATGCTGGTTGAAAAAACTTCTCTTTGGGGTTGAGCTTAGGCAAAATGTGACAGAACTCAAGTTTGTCTTGGGCATGCTCACACTTGTTTCTTTTTTTTTTTTCTGGCCCTCTTCCTCTCAGCACATTCTGTTTCACTGCAGTGCCTGTGACAGGAATTCAGGGCTGCCCTCCTCCCTGAGACAATGGCCTGTCTGCTACAAACTCTGCTCTCTTTCCCCTCCTCCTGGCCAGACTTCTCTCTCCTTCTCTTCTCCAGAGCCTCAATCTCAGTAAGATATTAGATACTTAACCTGTTTTCTGGGAGTTTGTAATTTTATTGCAAAAGGACTTGTGGAGATGGCCATGTGGCAGGCCAACAAAGTGCACTGTTGAAGGTGTGTGCCGTCGCTCTTTTTAGCTAGAACTCTTCCAGTCTCTAAGGATATGGCAGTGAACCAACAGATAAAATCTCTATACAAATAGGTAAATATATAATGTATTACATAGCAGTGAGTGCTGAGAAGAAAGATGAAGCCAGGTAAATGGATACTGCATGCCCTTTCATGTTTCAGATGGAGTGGTCAGGGAAGGCCTTTCTGAGGAGGCGACACTTAAGTGGGGAGCTGTTGAAGTGAGGGAGCAGTTCCTGCATAGATCTGGAGAAAGAGCTTGAGGTAAAGGGGGCTGCTAATACAAAGGACTTGGTGTGTTTGAGGCTGCAAGGAAGCAGATGTGGAGAAGGTGAGGAAAGAGTGGGAAGTGGTTGATGGCCATATCATGTAGGGGCTTGCAGGCCATGTTATGAGTGTTGGATATTAATGTTGACAATAAAGGAAGCCATTGGAGACTTTTGAGAAGAAAATTCATCACTTCTAAAAACCTCCCTTGTTAATTGTAGGAGACTAGATTGTATAAGGGTCTGGGAGCAGCAGGGAGGGAGATCTGCTAGGAGGCAAGACACCATGGCGGCTTGGACTGGGTGATTATAGGAGAGGTGGTGAGAAGGAGTTTGCCTTATTTTGAAGGTAAAGCTGAAAGGACTTGCCGACAGGTGTGGGGGTAAGCAAGAAGTCAGGGAGCATGCTAATGTTTTTGTCTTGGGACACTGGGAGGGTGGAGTTGCCATCAGCTGTGATGGGAAAGATAGCATGTGGGATAGCTTTGGTTGGGGAGAGAAGAAACTCAATTTTGGGCATGCTTTGTGTGAGGAGATGTCCAGTAGACAGTGAGATGCTGAGTCAGGGAAGGGGCTAGGGCTCCTCTCTCTCTGTATGTGTGTGTGTGTGTGTGTGTGTGTGTGTGTGTGTGTGTGTGTAGATAGGTATAAATAGATATAGATATAGGTATAGATATAGATATATAGATAGAGTTGGCATCAGATAGGCTAGTCTCATCTCACAAAACATATCTTCATTCAGTGGGCTCCAAACACTCTGGAATTTCAGGTCCTTGAAACCACCAAGCCCTTCTCAGCTGCAGGGCCTTTGCATATGCTGTCCCTCTTGCAAGACCATTCCTGTGTAGATAGCTGCTGCTTTTCCCTGCTTCCCTAACCTGAATTAGGTCCTCCTGTTAAATACTCCTGCTACCCTGAACTTTTCCTCCATAGAATTTATCAATTCTCAAACTTACATTCTTTTAATTAAAAAAATTTTTAAATCCATATGTCCCACTAGAATCTAAATTCTGAAATGTCAGGGATCATGCACGTTTGGTTGATCACCTTTCTCCCAACATGTAGTGCTGGCACACACACTTCTTTGTATTTGCTGAATGAATGGATGAGTATTATTAATTTATTACTTTACATGTGATTTGTTGCAGCTCCCCTATTTGTAATTATACAATTCCAAGAGTAATCATACCTAAAGATTTTCTTATCTTCTTAAAATGTAGACCAATTGATCATTTAATGGCTCCATGTGTTTTTGTGATAAAGTACTTTATTAGGTAATAATGAGAAAGGGACTGGACTGTAGATGAAGATTGAATGATAATTTGACTGTAGAATTTTGAAAAGAAAAGGAATTTAAGGCTTATTTAAATTTACTAATTTAAAAAGCCCCTCCCTCCATCTCCTGTTTCCTTGTCAGCCAAGTAATACACTTTTGTTGCATTTTTATGGACACTTCTAACTTATTATATAGTTATTTTATAGTGATTTTTGACAAGACCTATTATTTCCTCCTCATCATGTTTATCAGGGGAGAAGAGGCCAGGCATGGCACGGGAGGGCTGTGAGTGTTGTGGGGGATGAGGGGAACACAGTTGGCTGATGACTTTCTTTGGTGACTCTTAAAATAGTTCATCTCCAGCCTCATCCTGGGAGATTATAGGAATGATATGTGAGGGACGAGATTTGATTTACCAAGAAAGGGTTGTTAGCTCATAAAAGAGCTCCAGGTCTCTGTTTGGCAGTGTAGAACTGTATGAGAAACAGGATTAAATTAGAGAATGATCTCTTTACTGTCTTTAAAGCTAGAGTGAGCTTTCAGAGGTGCCTGTGTTGTCTGAGAAACACATATACTGTTTCCATGAATACATTTTTGTGTGTTACATAGGCATACATAGAAATTGATTGATCTGTTGATTGATTGGTTGATGTGTAAGTACATGATAGTTGGGAAACATCATGAAAAAACTTACCATCTTTATAGATAACATTGTTAAGGGAGGTCAAAGTGTAGTGGGCAAGAGGACAAATCCAATGAGATAACTTTGAGGTGAGATGTGTTGAGCCAGGTTAGGAGTTCAGATTTCAATCCTTGTGCAGTGGAGTGCCACTGCAGGTTTTGAGGTGACTGCACATAGCTATGCCCTTTTTTTTTTTTTGGTGATTCTAATTGCATTAGTTACTGCACTGTCCTGTATTTGGAAGAGAAATTCTGAAATCTATTAACTAAATGCCATGCTTGGGCAAAGATAAAACAAGCACTGAAACTTTATAATAGGATGTTAACAGTCATGCAGTATGTTTAACACAGAGCTGAAGAGTCGTGTATTTAGACCAGCCAATGACAAAGGCAATGTGGTAGATGCATTTGGAATGAAGTCCTCATATCATAGGGATTCCTAATATTACATTAGTTTCATGTGACAGAACTTACAAGAAATTCATTCAGAAAAAAAATCCAGTGTACGAGTTCTTTGGCATATTCTCTGCCTATTTTATCAAACAAGCAGCAGTCATTCATCAGTTGTGTCATTTATGGCTGTTCCCTGTTTGTAGTCCTGTGGCTCTTTTCAAAGCCTGCAGGCACCCAGGCAACTTGGCAGTGTCATCTGGGATTTTAAAATTAGAGCACTCCATTTAAAATAGTGGTCTGGGTAACTTCTCTTTCCTCCAGATTCCCCCAGAAGCTGACCTTGCGATAAAAATACCCTAAAGAAGACCAAAAGGGCATCTATTTTTCCTGAAAGAGTAACTAGGAAAGCAAAGTTGCCAAATTTTAACACTGGAAACCAACCAATCCTAATGCAAAAATCTACTTGCCTGTGTGTTCCTTTCTCAGTCGAGATGAATTTTAGCTGGCTTGGACAGAACCGTCAAAAGAAACTTAATTATACCTCAAGTTAATGGATTCTCTTACTTTTTAAAATCTTTAAGGATAAATTTAGTGTCTTCTGATTAAAAAAACTCATAGAAAATACAGAAACATGTAAGGAAGAAACGTCTAACCAAAGATAATCACTACTGGTGATTTTGATGTATGTCCTTCATATAATCTATGTCTTTATCCATCCATATCATCTAACTCTAATTCATAGAGTTTTTGAGTATTGTATGAGGATTTCCTTCTACTTAACATTATTTTGTGAATATTTCCCCAAGGACCTGATTTATGATTTGAAAATATGAGTTTAATGACTGTATAATCTTCTATTTGTTATAATTTATTTAAGCTATTCTGCTTATTATTGGATGTATAGTCTTATGAATTTTTTCCCTGGTAATAAATAATATTGTGATAAACTTTCTTGCACATAACCCTTCATCTGCATCTCTTATTTTCCCAAAGGAATTATTCCAACAAATGGATTTTGATACATTTTATTAAATTGCCTTTGAACAGCTACCAGTTGCCTCCTCCTCATCCAGTGCCTATTGAACTTGACCTCTAACCAGTGTTCAGGTAGTCATTAAAAAAGAATTATTTGCCAATTTATTAGGTAAAAATTCTTTTAATTTGCTTTTATTTGATTAAAACAACATTGTACATTATTTCCATTTATTTGCTGGCAGTTTGTCAATTGTCTGTGTCTGTCTATGCCTTTTGGCATAGAGTATTAATGTTTCAATTGTTGAAATTTACATTTTTTATTATGGGAAGGATATGCACCCATTATCTTCAAAATTTAGAGGCACAAATATAACCATATACTTTTAGCATAAAAAGGTTTTAAAAATTTTTTGTGGTTCTTAATTCCTGATTTAGTAGTTTACATATGAGTCTGTAAATAAGTAAACACAGTTTACTTTTAGAATAATGCCACTTCTGTTTGCTATAGGTTGAGTTATACTAATCTTATTTATATTTTTCTAGTTCCCTTTTCCTTCTACCTTAATAAAAATTTTAGAAGATCCAGACTTCTACTTATCTTACTTTATTCAACTACACTTTTAGGTGGCAGCCTGCCAAGGAAACCACATTCTGAAAAGAATTTCATGTGAAAACTGAAGGGGGTCAATAGCTCTAGTTGAGAGAACTAGTTGATGAGAGGAAAAGGACAGCTTCTTGTTGATGCCATGTAAAGAATGAACTTCCCAATGCCAGCTCAGAGTAAGCCAACTTAGCAGGACCGTGGGACTCAGGAATTCTGGGTATCTGACAGTCCTCTCTCTTTCTCTGCCTGGGGCCAGAGGCAACTCGTTCATCTCGGCTCTATGTCCGCTGCCTCATTTTATAATGGAGATGATAATACCTCAAAGGTATGCTATAATTAATTATACTCAGAGACTCTGAAAATATAATTACTAATTATTATAACTATTAGATCATTAATTCTTCATTTCTGTTATAAAATTTTAATCATATGCCAGAATTCAACATCCAGCTCTAGTTATTTGTGGAGACTCTGTTGCCTATAATATTCATAGTTTCTTGATGCTTATTTTACCCAGTGTGAAAGTAAGTTCCTTAAAATATAAATTTGAAAGTTTGTTGAAAATATTTAGAAATTTTGGAGTTCCAAGAAGAGGGAATGCCGAAGAACTTATAAAATTTTTATCTCCATATATCATTGTAACTCAATAATAAAATAGCTAAATATTTGAGACTGTTGGTTTTTAAACCACGTTAACTTCTTTTTCCTTCCGTGGGAGCCTTATAATCTAGTCATTAATAAATAATTATACCTAAGGCTATTACAGTTTACCTACATATTAAGTAGGGAAGTCATGTGGGCATAAATAATTTAACAAATGGTATGTTCAAAACAGTGACCCTGGCTTTTATTGTACAGTTTTAAGTTTGAAAATGTGTGTTAACTTATTGAGAATCTTCTTGTCAATTCCATAAATTCATAAAATTGATGTGGTCTGAGTTGAAAATAGTGAAAAGAGTATAATTAGCAATGGTGATTGTTCCTCTATTGCATTGTTTAATTTACTGTGTGAAGGTCTTATTTTTGTAATTAGGCCATAAGCACCTGAAGAGTAGAGACCAGGTGTTGTAATTCTAAAAACAGAGGGATTGAGTGAATGCTGAAATTATCACCTGGGCCACCTGGCTTTTTTATCCTGATTCAACCTAAACCTGCTGTGAGTCTTCGGACACTTAGAGGACTGCATGCTGCCTCAGTTTCCCAATCTATAAATGGGAAAATGATATCTTCTCTAATTTACAAGGCTATTGTGACTTTCAAATGAAGGGGACTCTGTAGGAGGGAATGGGTAGTTAAAAGCTCTGTGTGGGCTTGTAAAAATTCAGTGTCATTTTGTAAAGCTGTTTTATTTCCTGATGTATGATTGTCAGTGGAGATGTGTGTTTTGACCTTTTCCCTTCCATTTTGCCTGGGAGATTTTGCATACTGATAAGAGCTGAGAGTTGATTTAGAAGAGTTATTAGATGTTTCCGGCTCTTGTGGCCTCTGCCTTCTCCTGGGCTGGCCTTAATATAAATGAGGGCCGTATAACCAGCCTTTTAAATTTAAGTGTCAGCTGCATCATCTTCATCAGGAAAAAAATTTTCAAACATTTATTTTCTTTGCAAAAGGCAAGTTTTAGTGGAGTCAATTTATTTCTGAAACGATCTCATTTACCTGAATGAGAAGTGCATATTTATTTTCAGAGTAAGTGGTGAGGCTGTATAATTCTCATCTGACAGATGAACCAAACACTCTGCTGTAAATTACATTTGGCTGGAAGAAGACGCTCTGGTATGAAACCAATGTTTCTGCCTTGCTTACTTGCTCTTCTTGGGTTAGGGCTGAAAGCTGGAAGATTGGTAACACTTGGATTTACCTAGAAAATGAAAATTATTCTGTAGAGAAACAAGAAAGGGGTGAGTAATACCATCTCTATGTATTTACATAAAAAAGAGCATTTAGAGATGTGACCTGGGTTCAGCATTTCTGTAGCCAGGAGACTAAAAGTGTCAGAACATGTCAGAGTGGCTTGTGGCATTAGAGTGTTTTCAAAGGCCTTCTAATAATGCAATTGAACCTTTCCCTTTGTTTTATCTTAAAGTCGTCCTTACTGGTCACATTAATGTGTCCCAAAATGGGAATCATTTTTTTGCTGTTGTTTCTGGGAGCCTTGAGCCTCATAAAAATTAAATGTGTGCATTCCTGTAACCTGATATGCCCTCTCCAGTGAAAATCAATGCTCTTACCCTTGATGCTGAAGCTATGGAGGTCTTATTATGTAGCCTGTGTCCATTGTGTGCATTTGTGCATATGGCCTTTCATTACCCACGTTTTCTGATGTTTCTAAAACATATCTGAGCCTCAGCCCCACTACATACAGTCTGTTGGCTTGTGTTTAGGCTCCCTGTGTGTTTGCTAGAGGTCCCCCCCCTCGCCCCCCACACCCCTCCTCCCCTAGTGTTGTCCTGGGGATTGGGCTCAGAATGGAGCCAGTTGATTACTTGTCCATGTATTGTTCCTTTGGTTGGTGGTAGCAAGAACGTCTGAAGATGGATTTCTGGAGGGGTAGCAAAATCTAAAACTCTTTAGTTCCTTTCAGAGTCGAATTACACCATCTTAAGTATGCCAAGTACAAAGAATCTGAGACTCGTGATGGCTAATAATTTGCCCGTGCTTAGATGCAGTTACCATTTTTTCCCAAGTGAGTTTCCATCACAGTTTTCTTCTAGGAAATAATCAAATGTTGAAGTTTAGGATTAGATTCCAAAGTATAGGAAAGATCCTGAGATTTTCTAATATTCTACTTGAACTAATCATTGCCTCCAATAAATGGGACCAACCTCGCTTTTTACAGCATTTGATTGTAAGGTTTAAGGATGTGTTATCAAGATGGTGGGGTTTAGTAGAGCAATTTGTGTTTATTCTGATATGTAAAATTTCAGAACTGGAATTATATACTATTCTCTTGAGGTAACTCAAAGGTTGTGTCAGAGCAAATGATGAAGTGTCCCTAATTGTCCCTTCCCAGCTTTGGAAGGAAAGCAAGCAAGAGAAGGTCTTTAGTTTGCAATCCAGTGGTAATATTGTCTCCACTTTGGCCTCATGTCACTGATTCAGTAGGACAGAGAACTCTGCTCTTACTCACACGGTCTCATTTGTGTGATAAGCAGAAAGGACTCTTCCAACCTGAATGATATTGAGTACCTGTTAAGGGGTGTGGCTAAAGACTTCATGCTACTCTCCCTTCATGTAGAGAAAATAGATTAATCTAGTAATTCGGTTAATGTCTACCAAATGCTAGAAACTATTAAATACTTACATTGTTTTGTTTGGTAGGTACTAATCTCTAATTTGATGAGAAAACTGAAGTTCAGAGAGGCTGAAGGTTTTACTCAAGATCATGTATCTATTATGTGGCAGAGCCAGCATTTGCTCTCTGTCATGGGTTCCTTCTTTCCTTTTGTTCCTAATCACTGTACAATGCACATATTTTGAAAAGCCTGCCAGGAGAGACCACCATTCCATCTTCTTAAGATGGAACTATATGGTGAAAATACCCCAGAAGTCTTGGCTCCTTAAATCTTCTTTCTATCCCCTTTCACAAATACAAGGTGCTTTTTAATTCTGTCACAAAATATTTTATTGCGTGGCTACAAAATCCTAATTTTAGTGACCACTAATTTCAAGAAGTACAATAAAAGCATAGGTCATTTTACCTATAAGGAAAGTTAAGGTGTAATTATTACTCCAATATAGCTAAATGGACTGCTGCTGTTATTAGTAATCATATTATTAATAGTTGCATTTAAAGATATAATTCTGTTAATTATAAACAATGTCATATCATCCTACTTCTTCAGTGTGGTCACTCAGTGATTAACATGTTCTATTTTCTTTGTATGTTTGTTTTTGGAATTATAGTCCTAAGTCTGTTCTGGAACAGAAAAGAGAATAGACATCTGTGAGATTAGATCTGATAATTTTCAGTCTCAGGGTGAATTTACAAACACTGGCATTCATCCCTGCATAATATTTTCCAGTTATCCAAAAAGGCTCTTATTCAGGAACCATTTGTGGTTGGAATACATTGTGATGCATCATTTATGCAGTGCCTTAAGTGTTTACTGGGTAGAATGTACAAGAGACAAAGCACAAGAATTCTGCCTAAAGCCTTTACTATCTGGAGACACATTTACTGTTATGTAATAGAATTTCACCCAAGGGTAGATATTGCTTAACTCATTCATTTCTTGGGAGCTGAAATTCAGTTTCTTTTGATATTTAGATAACATAAACATGCTGATTTGTATTTTCACTTCCAATAGACATTCACACTAAAGGGTATGTTTTACACTCTAAAAATGGGCAGGAGGTGAGGTGTGAATGAGGGTGTAGACTCTGCCAGTAAATTATTGTTATGAGAGGGCTGCTTGAAGATGAACCAGAGAGCACTGATCTCAACTTTACACCCTAAAGAGCTCTTTGTTTTCCCTTACTTTTACATTTGAAATATTTTTTTCTACTTGCTCTATATTAATTCACTTTCTTTTTAAATTAAAGGCATTTGTAATTGCCAGTCAGAAATTGTGATAAACATGAGGTGGCTGATGTACTGTACTGAAAAAAATTCTAGCCAAAAGTAAAGAAAGTGGATCTTTCCTGGGCATGTGAAAGCTTTTTTGTGAATGACTAAATGTTTAAATATATGTTAAGCTTTTGGAAATACTGAAAATAGAACTGATCTCTGTTATTACTTTCACAGACTGCCTAGGAATCCAGAGACCCCCAAGTGGGGAGCAACTGGATTTAGCAATTGCCATAAATTCTATTCTACTTCTAACGTCCTGTGATTTGTGAACACCATTAAAACTAATAAAACTGACTGGTTGCAAATGAACTAACAGTGAGTTTTGAAATCCAGGTCCAGCATTTTGCGGGGTGAGGGAAGAGGCAAATTTAGATACCCCCGAAACTTGGAGAACAGGGTGAGGATGTGGGAATTGCTGTGCTTTTGGTGTGCCTGGCAATTTTCCTTGGTAAGCACCCAAAAGTAGCAGTGTCTGCTTTGTCATACTTGACCACAGAGAGTTCTACTTGTGATAAAACAAAAACAAAAACCAGACTCTTCATGTGATGCTTTGTTTCTCCATCTGGAGTGGACTTTACCCAACCCTCGAGCCTAGGCCCCACTTTCAGGCAGAATGATCTGGAAAATTAAAGCTGACTGTATCAAATCTTTGTTGGCCTCAACTGCCCATGGCTAAAATCTTGTCTCCTTGGCTAGACGTACAAGTGCTTTGACAAAATGACCCTAATTACCCCTTATTCCTCTCTGTATATACATTATGAAACTTCCACCCTGAATTTTTCATCATACTTGCTACTACTAGACCTTTCATAAGCCCTTGCCCTTAGACATGCTATTCTGCTTACTGGAATATTCTTTCTACTCAATCTTTGTTGGATAAATTCCTATAATATCTAGCTAAGATAATTGCACTTAGTATGTTTCAGGCGTCCATTTAATTTTTCAGTGAGGTGGTTGCCATTATCAGTCCCATTTTACAGAGGACAGACCTGGACTACAGAGGTTAAATAAACTTCTCAAAGTCACATAGCCAATAAATGGTGAAGCCAGGATTTAACCTATGTGGCCTATCACTTCAGGACCTACACTCTTAATCCCCATGCCATACTGCCACTACCTTCAGGCAAAGGCTTTCCTAAATCTTTCAAATGAGTTA
The DNA here is from genome assembly GCA_032199065.1 of Smutsia gigantea. Classification (NCBI taxonomy): domain Eukaryota; kingdom Metazoa; phylum Chordata; class Mammalia; order Pholidota; family Manidae; genus Smutsia; species Smutsia gigantea. The sequence continues at coordinate 192,183 of JAVSCE010000871.1, read as the reverse complement.
GATCTTCTGTTCTTAGGATTCCCAAAATGCTTTCTAAAAAATCCTTGTAATAGAATTCAGCAAGTGGTATTGTTATTTCTGCCTTTTGTGCCAGTGTGATTTGTGAGTAACTTTGAGTATCATTCAGCTTCATATGCTCAGGGCCTAACAAAATGCCTGCCACCGAGTAAACACTTAGTTAAGTAATTCTTGCATGAGCGGATGAATGAATGAATAAACAAACACAGAAGCACATGTCTGTGCTTAGATGGGTCAGTATCATCTTTCCTTCTATAACATGCTTCTGGGATATCAGTTGAAAAACACTTCCTTCCAGCAGACTTTACCTGTCTCAGGGGTAAAGAACATTCCAATAGGGAAACTTAGAGTTCTCAGTTGTCATCTTCAAGTAACAGTAAATCATTTCCAAATCTTGCAAAGATGCCCATGAATTCTGCTAAGTATCCACATAACACTCTAGTCCAACAATGTTGATTTATTTAAGTATAGGTTTGGTGCTCTGTGAGAGCTCACCATCTGCTTAAGTTGTGTTTACTTTAAGTACCAGTCAGCGTTTTCCTAACGAGCTATATAGAAAAGTAGTAGTTCAACTTAATTTTTAAGCAAAGTCTGTTTAAGAATAATTTGTTAATTACTAGTTGGTTGATTTTGTTTCCTTAAATTAAGGGCTGAAGTTAATATTGCACACTTATTGCCAGTTTGCAGGGAGCCACTGCAGGGGTGCCCACAGTTGCATGATATATTATAGTCCTGTTCTTCTATGCCAGCCCCTGCCCAGGCTTTTAAATTCATCTTTAGCTAATTTTACAGGCCTGGAAAGTAACCTGATGGCTTACTAGCTTTAGGATTGCAAGTTGAAAGCTTAATTTAACAGCCACTTATAAAACCATTTAGGCAGGAATTGGTTGTCAGGCCTTCAATATGATGGGGTGCACAGAGCCATTTGATCAAAACTGATTCTTTGAGATACAGTAGAATTGGAATTAGCACCAGTGGAGCTGAAGGTGTTTCATAACCTACACACAAGACAGGATCCAAGCCTTGCTGTGGGCTGGCTTGGAGTTTAGTGATGTTTTTGGCAAGAAAGGACATAATTGGTGGCCTATTATTGGGGAGGTCCAAGGAGCCTGGCCATAGCCTTCAGAAGAGAACACACTGAGGTTGGGTGAATCTTGGTGTGTAATGGTTTTGTAAATGTTTTGGTTTCCATAAAATCCCAAATGTATTTTATCAATCCATTTTCCCCCTTAAGTTTTAGACCCTAGCGTATTTCAAGGGAAATTTAGTCCATCTGTTTTGGATTCATTTATACTTAACTCATCAAAATATTTTCTAAGAGTTCCATGGTGTCCAAGAAGATTTTAGAGCTTGATTTAAATACCTTCCAATGTTCTTTCCCCCTCCTTTTTAAAAATAGAAAGCCATCTACTCTTGGCAAAACCTGAGTGCAAACACACCAAAAGTTTGCATTTGGTTGAAAACTCCAAGCCTATAAGGCTCTTATGCTGGGCCAAATGCATTCTCTAGCTCCTGGTAATGTGTGAGCTCTGTTACTCAAAAGCACAGAGGGATTTTTACCCTTTGATAATCTCTGGTGGCTGTACATATGGAAAGAAACTCTAAAAACGAAAATGTCTGACATTTGCTAGATCTTTGATCTTGGGAAAGCCATATAACCTCCCTTAGCTTCAGTATTCCCATATGTAAAGTTGGGCTAATATTTGTGTTGCCTACCTCCCAAAATTACTGAGAGGATTAAAGGGGCTACCATGAAAGTAGTTCAGAAAATACCAATAGCTCTGCAAAGAGAATACATCTCTTTTCTTTATGTTATTGTTCTTTGAATGAAATAAGTGTTATGTGCCAAGCACTACGTTAAAACATTTTATAAGTCCACTATCTTGTTTAATCCTTGTAAAACCTGGCAAAGGGTATGTACTTTTAATTTTTACACTTTGGAAGATAAAACTCCTCTGTATAATGTTTCCAAGGTCTTATAGTTTGCGAGGAAGTGAAACAAGCCAGGCAGAAAAAGACAAACACCTTCTGATTTCACTTATTTGTGGAATAGAAAAACAAAGCAAAACAGAAGGAACAAAATAGCAGTAGACTCATAGACACTGAGTAGTGACTAGTGGTTACCAAGGGGGAGGGGTTGGGGTGAGTTTAGGGGAAGAGTGAAGGGGATAAAGGGGAACAATAATTCACAATCACAATATAAGTTGGTCATGGGGATAGTAGTACAGCATGGAGAATATAGTCAATGATTCTGTAACATCTTTCTACATTGATAGATAGTAACTGCACTGAGGGGGTGAAGATTTAATAATATGGGTAACTACTGAACCACTCTGTTGTATATTTGAAACTAACATAAGATTGTGTATCAACAATACTTCAATAAAAAACAATCATTCATTACATAGGATTGTAGTAGAGCCTACTTGTAATTGAATACCTACTTTGGACCAGACACTGCAGAGCTCTTTATATGCCTTACCTTATTTAATCCTTCCAATATCTCTATGAGGTAGACACTGTTATTGTCAAGAGCTGTGAAGATCTGGGATTTTACCCTTCTTGCAAGCTAATTAATTAGCTTGCAAGTTTCATGAGTGCTGGCAGAAGATAATGAGATTCTTGGGTCAGAAGCAAAGGTGTGTATTACTCAAGGCCAGCAAGCAGCATTAGCTTCAGCTTCAGCTTCAGATCAGTTCCCCTTATGCCCCAGGTCCTACCAGGGTGAGGTGGAGTGGCCCAAGTAGATGCTGAACATGCAGTGGGGCTAAGGAACTCTGAGCTTAGAAATCCTAATCTCTTCTACTGTTGTTGTAAACAACCTTGCCTGACTTTTGCCCTTTGGGGGGATATTATATTAATTATACTGAACAGTAAACAAACTGCCATCTGCTTCAGAGAGACACGCTAAGTCTATATTCTAAGACTGTTTGCAATACGGACATGCTTAGAAAGATTCTGGTACAAAGGCCTCTGCTTCTATGACCTATATAATGCAAGAGACCCATGGAAAAATTTTCCCAACAGTTACTATCTCCATTTTACAGACAAGGAATCTGGGCTTAGAGAGGTTATATCATTCATTCATTCCAGAAATATTTATTGAGCACCTGTATGTGTTAAGGTCAAATAAGTAAAAAGTTGGAAGGAGGGGAGTCAACACAGGCTCTAAGCCACTAACTTGTACCTCAGCTGCTTACCCCCTTACCAACTCAGCCAACATCCATCTTGCCTCCCACCTAATGACCAATGATATAAGTGGTAATTAACTTAAGATGATAATGACCCTTTGGGACAAGTGCTTCTCTTGCCATTAGATTCTTCCTCTGCACCTTGACCCAGCCCTAGATACCCAAATGCACTAGGGTTTCCTGAGATCTAGGAGTGATATTGGCAGATCCTGAGAGAAGTCGGAATGGCTTTTTGAGATTATATTTTGGGTCACATGGAAAATAATGTTGTTAGGTGATTTGGAAGTTAGGTTAAATGTGAATAATTTTGTTATGGAAAATTTAATTTTGTAACTTGGGAGTACTTTTGTCACTGTGAAAAATTCAGAAGGTTCTTTTCTCCTTGTTGCCTCCTCCTCTCCCAATTAATCAGTGCTTTTTTATGTTGTTATAATGATACCATTAAAAGACTGGATGGTTTTGGTTAGTGCCCATGCTAGCTTGTGGTATTCCTCTGCCATGTGCCTGGATCAATCTGTCAGGAAATACAAAGTGATTATGAAGTTGGAATCTGGGAAGAAGAAAAGGTCTTCGCACCAATATGACTAGAAACATCTTTTCAAAACAAAGAAGTCCTCTCCACCCCACAGAAAGGCCTCTCAGGCTGAAAATTCTCTCCTCTCTCAGCATAAGCCCCCCTGAGGGAAATAGTTTGCCAATTTTCCTAGGAAATAATTGAGGTAGGCACAGAATAATGAAGAGGATTGGTGTCTAGCTTTAAACTATGGTAAGGAAACAAAGGGAAACAGCTGGTCAGCTATTACCCCTTTCCACCAAGTGACTTCAGGAGGATATGTTCTTCCACTGTAACCTCTCTGTCAGAGGAGAAGCTGTGCCTTAAAAAAATATATATATATATATATATATATGAAGGAAAGAGGCCTACTCTGATACTCTTTAGCCCTGCCAGTATGCTCATGGATTAGCATAACATGGTGAGAAATTCTCTCCTGCTGGCCTATTCCTCAGCCCCTGAAGCTGTTGGCCCTGTTTCCTGAGCTTATTTCAACTCCCTTTGATGCCAGAGAAAAATCTAATTAGTGAAGAATTTGAAGGAAAGAATTTTAGAGAGAACTCTGCTACCCCAAAACCACAGCAGAGTTGGGACCCGACTCTTCCATGTGAGGCCTTCACTGTCAAGGGTTTCTTCCTAATCTTAAAAGTTAAAGAAAGAAAGTTTATACACAAACTCTCTGTGATGGAGGCAGGCCTCTTTCAGAGCATATGATTCTAGATGATTCTAGAGCCATTTATCTTGCAAAGTAATTCTCTCTTCATGCAAGCTCTTGTCTGTCTGGTTCTAGACAAGGCTACAGAAAGAGGAAATTACTTTGTGCACCTTAAGGGCAAAGCCAAATAGAGGAAGAAAGTAAGAATCTTTGGAACAGGGTTTTACTTAAGGATGAAAGTGGATCTCAGAAGACAGTATTTTCCCCATGTACTCAGTAGGGTAGGGGAATGCTTAGGGTTTTGCTCCAAATAACCAAGGCCTGGGCATGGCAGTGGCAAAACCACCTCAACAAACAAAATCAAACAAAAATCCAACAAGTGAGGTGTTAGTTTCAGAGTCACTCGGCTGTGCTCCTGTTCCCCGAGGGGGCCCTCAGAGCAGCCTGGCTGCCTTTCCTTGAGTGAAGGATGAGAGATGCCCTCAGACACATGTGCTCCCAAGGAACCTTCAGTGCAGACCGTCTTCCCCTCCCAGTTTGTTCCTTTTGACGATTCTGCTCGCAGCTTCCTTGTTGTTGTTTTGGTTGATCTGTTTGTTTTGGGTCCCTGCTCCCCCCAGCTCCAGGAAGCTGTACACACACTGGAGCATTTGGGGCTGACTTGGCAGGATGATGTGGCTGCTGGCAGCTTCCAAAATATGACACCAGTGAAAATATGAACCAAATGTTCCTTGTATGCAAGGGTGTGAAGTCTTCATCACGCCTTTCTCAGAGCAGAGAGCACGAAAGAGCCAGACAGTTTTGGGTCTTGGCCCTGGCTCTGCCCCTTAATAGCTGGATGACATCTCCGAACCCAATTCTTTATAAAATAGCAGTCATCTTACCTACTTCATAAGAGTGCCTTTGGGGCTAAACACAGTCATTTATTGCCTGCCTACTGTGTGCCAGGTACTGGGTGTTGAAGTAGCCCCTCTGCTGAAGTATGAGCTCCAAAAAAGGCAAGCCCATTTCTTACTCTCACTTAGGCTGGGTGGTAGAGTCTGGCTGGCTTTGGGTCTTGTCTCTGTTCTTTGCTATCCCTGTGATCTTGGGCAAGTTACTCACCTCTCACCTGGAATGCAGTGATCACAATACCACCTACCTCACAGAATTCTTTTGAGAACTCAGTAAGATACACAGCCCAGGGCTTAGGAGGCACTCCATGAATGTCAACTATGGTCATTACTGTACTTACAGCCCAGTGCCTGGCACATACCTGTTTTTTGAAATGTGGTAAACAGCAGGTGCTCAATAAATGCTGATTCCATTTTCCATAATCCTTTTTTGACAAGTCTTCCCATTTATATGTGACAGGTTATGGTGGCATGTTCCACTGAGACTGATTCCAAGAAAGGAAGATAATGATAATATTTTTCCAGAGGGAGTTTAACTTTGAATGTTCCCTTTGTACGTTTGTTCTTTTAGTTGCTACAAACCTACAAAGGGAGAAATGTGGACCAACCAACTCGGTGTCTTAGGGTATTCATTCCCTTAATGTAGCTATTTGCTTCATTTGAGCCCAACCTCAGTGATCCTCAGCCATGTTTGTGGTGGACAGAAAGCAGTGAGAGAATGTCCACTCAGCATGTCACTGGGACATGGATCCTACACATGCATTTGTGGGGGAGGGAGTGGGTGGTGTATGTTTGTGTGTGTGTGCGGGGTGAGGGGAGGTCACATCTGAGAGAGCAAGATAAAGAAGTGGATGACTCAAGGGACTTCTATGTACCCTGGCATTTCCAAGAGGAGGCTTCTGATGCCGCAGCTATCCCTCATTCCTAGCTGACCTCAAGCACACCTCAGGCCTTCTCTTCTTCCCATTGGCTTTTTCCTTTGATTTGGAGCAGATATTTCTAAAGATTTGAATCTACTAAAGAAAGAGACAAGAAGCAGCAAGAAACCACTTCAGTGAGTGAACTTTTTTTGGGAGGTTGTTGGGTGGTTTCATTTTTATTGCTTCCAACTTTTCTCCAGCTCTACTTAATTTAGTGTTGCCTATCTTAGAGTTTGGTTGGCTCTGACAAGATCCCTGGTCCCAGCTTCTTTGTTCTTCAGACTGTATTTCTCATCTGGGCCCAGGAACCTTCAGTGTTAGTGATATGGAGCTGGTGAGATTAGCTGGGGGATTTTGCCACCTTCTTCATGTGTCCTCTGGAGGCCTTCTCGAATATTGAAGTGGGCCTTTAGCCTCCTACTATCTTTGGACGGCTTGACTGGTTTCCAGCTGTGACTTGCACCACATATGATCCCTGAATCTTTTAGTCTTTGTGGGGGTTGATGGAGCCAGAGGAGGTGGGAATTGAAAAAAACCAGTAGTGTTTACCACTGGGCTTATACTCAAATCCTGAAAACATAAACTTAATGAGACCCAAGAAAAGAATGTGTGAAGTGTTACTTTCACAATTACTTGGTTCTGTTTTCAGGATTTGAATGCAAAGCCAGGAACAAGGATCCTGGGCCCAGACAGCATTAGAGATGATTTAGTCTAACTTTTTCATTTTACAGATGTGGAAACTGAGGCCCAGAGGGGTTAAATCCTGGTCACACTGCTAGGAGCAGAGCCATGACTAGGGTGCAGGCCTTGTGACTCCTTCCTCAGTGGGGTTTCTGTCATTCTCTGCTCCCACACCTATCCTGGACTAATGAAGAAGTGAAACCCCGTCTTCTTAACCAATTGCTGACCATTTCCCAACCCCTCTTTAAAAATGGCATTTTCCTGATCTCCATCTTGGCCAGGTTTCTTCTCCTTCTCTCCTTCCCCTCTTCTTTGTAATCTGCTCATGGAAGCAAACTAAATCACATATAAAATAACATAAGTGAAATATCATTATTTTTGGCCCCTCACCAGAGGATCTTTTCTAACTGGTCCTGTTCTTGTTTTTCCTGGAAGTGACTGCCAAACTCTAAATAATGTATTAATATCTATGCTTCTTTCTTTATCATGCTTTTACAACATTTATTTAATTGCTGCTTTGAAAATGGGGATTTAGCTCAGCTGCCCTGCTTTTTCTATACCCCTGCCTTCTCTCATTGTTCCCTTATTATTTAACTCCTTCTATTGGTTGCCTGTGCCTGAATTATAACTTGCACCTTCACGTGTGTTCCATCAGTCTTTCAGTTTCTTAACCTGAAGCTCTGAGCCCTCTGAGGACCCTTTCCTTACCTTCCTCCCTTCCGTGTTCTCTCTTTTGTCAGCTCCATAGGTACTGTCACGTTGTTCAGGTGTTTTATCTTTCCAGTTTGTCTTGCAACCACTATTAGGTCTTCTTTGCTTTTGGTTAACTCTGAAAGTGGAAAACCAATGAATAGCATTTACATATTACCACTATGCAATTTATGTTTGTTGCTTGGTCAAATACTGAATTAGGATCCTTCTTTAGGTCACTTGTTTTCATAATTAGAGGGCTTATCAAAAAGGAATATTCCTAACACCCAGGTTATTATTGGCTTTTTTAAATGTTTCATTGGTTGCTTGAAATAGTTTGGCCGAGATTGATAATAACTATCACTTTCTCCTAAGAAGGTCCCTGTTAGTTTTTCCTCTTTTTTTTTTCCTACTTCTTTCTCCTATCTCTTTCCCATACTTCACTTCACAGTAAAATAAAGTCAAATACTGCTGAGTTTTCTTGGACCAAGGAACTGTCAGAATGTAAAGTTTAATCTGTGAAGTAAACTCTGTCAGGGATGATATTGAATTTTTGGCCTTCTTTTTGGACCCCTGAATGAAATCATACATGCTCTACAATAATAAGAGAGGCTATTACTTTGGAGAATCAATTGATATTGCTGATGAGTTTAGTTTAGTTTGTTTATTTATTTATTTATTTTTGGTCTTTTGTTCTCAAGGAGGATGTCAGTATAATACATGCTGTTTGTTTGATGGATCCTGTTGCAATTGGTAATAATGATTATGATGCTTTCTGTTGGGCCCAGATAATAAAAAGCCCAAGGGTATTTATAATATGCCTAACTGGGTTTTAAATCAATTAGTGGGTATCTGAGGGCTTTATATAACATGTCACTAGAAATAGCTACTTAAGGAAGAGCCTGGAACATCTTAAAAATTATCTCTGTTGGAAAATGTGATACCTGCTGTTCTAAACTGCCATTCTGATGCTTGAATTGTACATTATGTGAAATATTGAAAAAGATAATTTACCAAGCTTACAATTTCACATGCTAAAGAAAATATGCAATTAGGAAATGCCCAACATAGATTTAGAATTTGCAGCAACTCAAACAGTAGATGTTAAACCATAATTTCCCCCCAGATAATGGATTACCACGGGAGCAGACTCTTCTTGGCCAGATGCTCCATCTCATCATAGCTTTGCATCTCCTTCCCTCTGTCTGTCTGTGGATGTCTGATGGGAGAAAAGAAACATGGAGTAGCAGGAGATGAAAACTGGCTCCCAAGATGGGTTTCCAGTCTTGGCAAAATGTTGACAATGGGTTATACGTGTATTCTCTGCAATTAATAAATCCTTTTGAAACAGAAATTTTCTTTTTGGGATGATGGGTGTTTGGAGTCATTGATGATGAAGTAGATACATTTCCCTAAGGCATTATAAACCTCGGGCAGGGGAGCCTCTGCTGCATGCTATCTACCATTTGTAGGTCTACAAGGAATCCCAGGTCTGTAAGGGAGACCAGGCATTTTCTCTGTGCCTTCAGTCAAGACAATTTTAGCAAAAAAGGTCATTGATTCTTTGGTTGGTCACAAGTGCCCTAGCACTGGCTATGATCTGAAAAACCCTTATTGGGTCTGTGGTGTTTGTGTGTGGAATGGGTGTGGGGCACATAAAGGGAGCAAAGGTAAGAATATCAGGAGGGTCCCTGCCTGGGAGTCCCTCTCTGAAGGGTACTCCCTGTTAATTTGCACATTTATTGAAAAATAGCTAGTCTGTATTGCGGCTGGCATTAAACATTCCTAAGACCTGAAGTTACACCAGCTGTATTAGGCTTTATAATACACCAGCTGTATAAGCCTTTCTGTTGTTTGGGCACAAAGAAGTAGGACCCGGCTGTTCTGGTCTTTGACAATTGATCTGGATTCTAGCCACTTTCTTGGGGTGCCATTCTGTGCTGTTGCTGGAATGTGTGTGTGTTATGCTTTGCTTTTTTCCCCTCTGGAAAATTAGTATTAGGTGAAGCTGGATGTAAGGCTGCAGCTTAAAAATAGTGGGATCTGAGTCTACCTAGAGGTTGCATAGTGTGTGTGTGCATGTGCATGTCCTGCGGCTTTATGTCCTATGGCATAGTGTCATATGTCCTATGGGAAATAAAGGTGTGTGCACACACAGAAGTATGGCATTCCTGTAGGAGCACCTTTATTCAGATACTACTCTCTAGAGAGTACTGCTGACCTGGTCTTTCCATCCTGGATTCTGGGAACCTGAATATAAATGGGGGTTGGGTTTATATATAAGTTTAGTTGCCTTAATTTTAAAAAGAGCTGATGGGTTTTGTGAGGATCCCTCATCTCACATTCTTGGCTAACCTCCATAGGGTTTCCCACACAGATCATGCACTTTAAAGTATCTACATATGTAACATACACACATTTACAAAAATTGCAGGTTAATGTGTAAGTGTCACTGCTGTGTGTTTCCATGTTAGCTACAAGTTCCTTTTGATAAGGAAATAGGTCCCTGCCCCTTCCCTCTGCTCTTCCTGCATCATCTGTCAGTCTACCTCTGAGCCACTTCAGTCCATCTAGGTCTGGTGAGTTCTTTCTCTCATGGATGTTAGCATCCCTACACAACCTCAGCAATTTGCCTGTAGTTACTCAAGTTATGTTGCCTCATTCCATGGCTTCATTGCCTCATCAGATCCAAATGATCCCTCTTAATGACAAATATTTTATAATAAACTGTTATAATCTTGCAATGAAGCATATAGATAAAAAAAACCTAACCCCAGACACATGATTACAAAAATGCCCTAAATTTAATATACTAAACAATAATATAATTTTAGTAAAATAGTATGTGTTTGTGCCAGTCAGAGTCCTAACAGGATACATATAGCACAGTTAAAGAGTTTAACCAGAAAGACTTAAATGAATGTGAGGGCACGGTTAAGGGAACGAGCCAAAGATACTGAGAGACCCAGGGACTGGGACAGCTGGAAGCTGTTACCACTCCTAAGCCTGCAGGAGCCCCAGGGGAGCTGGGGCTGGAAGATGGGAGGCAGACCACCCAAACCTTAGGATCAGGAGGAGGGTCTAAGAGAATGAATACCCCAACCCCTCTCTCCTCCTACCCTTTGGTCTCTTGCCACTGCCTCTCATTGGCTGAATGCTGGGAGCAAGAAGGCAAGGGGGCCACAGAGCTTGAGAGATGCAGTCCATAGAGGTCAGCCTCCTGGTACAGAAAGGAGGACAGAGAAAGAGAATGAATCAAGGTGGGGTGGGGCAGGTACAGAAGCCAGCACAGTATTTCTGTATGTACATGCTGGGAGCTACTATACAGCAAGACTGGTGGGATGAAGTTCTTCCACCTTGGTGAGGGATTACCCATGAACATGGGAATGCATCAGAGGTACTGCCTGTGTTGGCCACTTGGTTCTCAAAGGGTAAACAACTTTTGGTAAAGTTCCAAAGTCTTCTGTTTTCAGGTTGCATTTCAAAAAATTTCAGCATATACTAAAATCACAAAAAAGTACTTTTAGTTTATACTTATAAAAGTGAGTTAGTTTAGAGACTTCCGGGAAGATGGCGGCATGAGCAGGGCGGCAGAAATCTCCTCCCAACACTATATTTATCTATGAAAACACAGCAAATACATCTATTCCTGAAAGAGAGAGCAGAATACACAGGAAAGCACACAGCATGCAGCTACACCCGAGAGGTCTCGGCACTCCAAGAGGCGGGTAAGATACGGAGCCGCGACCCGGCGGGATCCAAGCACTCCCCCACCCCAGCGCACCGGCGGGAGGGGAGGATTCAGAGCCGGGAGGGAGTGGAAGCAAACCCCGCGAAGTAGCCAGCCCCGGTGATCTGCGCGGGGAGCGCTGACCCACATCACGCAGTGCAGCGGAGATTGGAGACACAGAGCGGCAGGATCTGAGCAGGGAATGCGCCAGGGTGCTTGCAGCCGGCTCCCGGAAAGGAAAAAAAAAAAAAGCGCGTGCTTTCTTCAGCAGTCTTAAAGAGACAGGAGCCCAGCGGAGGAGGCGGATCGCCCCAGCACAATCAGCCCAGCAGGCTGGGAGTCCTGGGGAGTTTCAGACGCCTTAGCTGGCGACTGGGGAAGCGTAGCCATACTTACACTTCTCACTGAGATCAACAGCCTCCTATTCGTTCCTACCCCTATCAGAGCGATAAAGGGCCCTGCGGAGGGGCGCAGCCACGGCTGCGGAATAGTAGAACAATAGCGCCACCTACAGCATTCCCACAGAATCTACTCCTGGTGGGCGTTTTTTTTCCTTTTTTTTTTGTTTTGTTTTTTGTTTATTGTTTTTTCTTTCTTTCTTTCTTCTTTTTTTTCTTTCTCTTTTTTTTTCTCTTTTTAAAGTCGTAAAGAGCCCAGCTGACATATGTGGCAACTACCAGTGACGAATTCTATAGCCATGAAAAGACAGAGGAATATGGTTCAGACCAAAATCAACCAGACAACCCCAGAGAGGGAGTCTGAAGGGATGGAAATGCACAGTCTTCCTGAAAAAGAATTCAGAATAAAAGTCATAACCATGCTGATGGACCTACAGAGAAATGTGCAAGAGCTGAGGGAGGAAGTGAGGGAAGTGAGGAAAGACAATGCAGAAATCAGACAAGCGATTGACGGGCTTAACAGCAGAATGGATGAGATGCAAGAGACTGTTAATGGAATAGAAATCAGAGAACAGGAATACAGAGAAGCTGAGGCAGAGAGAGATAAAAGGATTTCTAGAAATGAAAGAATATTAAGAGAACTGTGTGACCAATCCAAACGGAACAATATTCGCATTATAGGAGTACCAGAGGAAGAAGAGAGAGAAAAAGGGATAGAAAGTGTCTTTGAAGAAATAATTGCTGAAAACTTTCCCTTGCTGGGGAAGGAAATAGTCTCGCAGTCCACCGAAGCTCATAGATCTCCCAACACAAGGGACCCAAGGAAGACAACACCAAGACACATAATAATTAAGATGGCAAAGATCAAAGATAAAGACAGGGTATTAAAGGAAGCTAGAGAGAGAAAAAAGATCACCTACAAAGGAAAACCCATCAGACTATCATCAGACTTCTCAACAGAAACCTTACAGGCCAGAAGAGAATGGCATGATATATTTAACGTTATGAAACAGAAGGGCCTCGAACCAAGAATATTGTATCCAGCACGATTATCATTTAAATATGATGGAGGGATTAAACAATTTCCAGACAAACGAAAGTTGAGAGAGTTTGCCTCTCATAAACCACCACTACAGGATATCTTAAATGGACTGCTCTAGATGGAAGCACACCTAAGGCTAAAAAGATGTCACCAGAGAAAATAAAATCATAGCAAAGAAAGCAGACCATCCAAATACTAACTAAAGGCAAAGAATAAAACACCTGTTATAGAAAGAATGGAGGAGGAGGAATAAGAAGGGAGACAAATAAAGAAACATCAGACTGTGTTTACAATAACTTAACAAGAAAGTTAAGTTAGATTGTTAGATAGTAAAGAAGCAACCCTTGAACCCTTGGTAACCACGAATCTAAAGCCAGCAATGGCAATAAGTACATATCTATCAATAATCACCCTAAATGTAAATGGACTGAATGCACCAATCAAAAGACACAGAGTAACAGAATGGATAAAAAAGCAAGACCCATCTATATGCTGCCTACAAGAAACTCACCTCAAATCCAAAGATATACACAGACTAAAAGTGAAGGGATGGAAAAAGATATTTCATGCAAACAACAAAGAGAAAAAGCAGGTGTTGCAGTACTTGTATCAGACAAAATAGACTTCAAAACGAAGAAAGTAGCAAGAGATAAAGAAGGACATTACATAATGATAAAGGGGTCAGTCCAACAAGAAGATATAACCATTATAAATATATATGCACCCAACACAGGAGCCAGCATATGTGAGACAAATACTAACAGAATTAAAGGAGGAAATAGACAGCAATGCATTCATCTTAGGAGACTTCAACACACCACTCACTCCAGAGGACAGATCAACCAGACAGAAAATAAGTAAAAACACAGAGGCACTGAACAACACACTAGAACAGATGGACCTAACAGACATCTACAGAACTCTGCACCCAAAAGCAACAGGATACACATTCTTCTCAAGTGCACATGGAACATTTTCCAGAATAGACCACATACTAGGCCACAAAAAGAACCTCAGTAATTTCAAAAATATTGAAATCCTACCAACCAACTTCTCAGATCACCAAGGTATAAAACTAGAAATAAATTTTAGAAAGAAATCAAAAAGGCTCACAAATACATGGAGACTTAACAACACTCTCCTAATTAATCAATGGGTTAACGACCAAATCAAAACAGAAATCAAAGAATATATGGAGACTAATGACAGCAACAACACAAAGCCACAACTTCTGTGGGACGCAGCAAAGGCAGTTCTAAGAGGAAAATATATTGCAATCCAGGCCTATTTAAAGAAGGAAGAACATTCCCAAATGAATAGTCTAAAGACACAATTATGGAAATTGGAAAAAGAAGAACAAATGAGGCCCAAAGTCACCAGAAGGAGGGACATAATAAAGATTAGAGAAGAAATAAATAAAATTGAGAAGAATAAAACAATAGAAAAAATCAATGAAACCAAGAGCTGGTTCTTTGAAAAAATAAACAAAGTAGATAAACCCCTAGCCAGACTCATTAAGAGAATAAGAGAATCTACACACATAAACAGAATCAGAAATGAGAAAGGAAAAATCATGACGGACCCCACAGAAATACAAAGAATATAAGAGAATATTATGAGAATCTATATGTTAACAAGCTGGAAAACAGAAGAAATGGACAACTTCTTAGAAAAATACAACCTTCCAAGACTGACCAAGCAAGAAACAGAAAAAGTAAACAGACCAATCACCAGCAACGAAATTGAATCGGTAATCAAAAAACTACCAAAGAACAAAACCCCCGGGCCTGATGGATTCACCTCTGAATTCTACCAGACATATAGAGAAGAAATAACACCCATTCTCCTTAAAGTTTTCCAAAAAATAGAAGAGGAGGGAATACTTCCAAACTCATTCTATGAAGCCAGCATCACTCTAATACAAAAACCGGGCAAAGACCTCACCAAAAAAGAAAATTGGAGACCAATATCCCTGATGAATGTAGATGCAAAAATACTCAACAAAATATTAGCAAACCGAATTCAAAAATACATCAAGAGGATCATACACCATGATCAAGTGGGATTCATCCCAGGGATGCAAGGATGGTACAACATTCGAAAATCCATCAACATCATCCACCACATCAACAAAAAGAAGAACAAAAACCACATGATCATCTCCATAGATGCTAAAAAAGCACTTGACAAAATTCAGCACCCATTCCTGATTAAAATTCTCAACAAAATGGGTATAGACAGCAAGTACCTCAACATCATAAAGGCCATATATGACAAACCCACAGCTAACATCATACTTAACGGCGAGAAGCTGAAAGCTTTTCATCTAAGATCGGGAACAAGACAGGGATGCCCACTCTCTCCACTGTTATTCAACATAGTACTGGCGGTCCAAGCCACAGCAATCAGACAAAACAAAGACATACAAGGCATCCAGATTGGTAAAGAAGAAGTCAAATTGTCACTATTTGCAGATGGCATGATACTGTACATAAAAAACCCTAAAGACTCCATTTCAAAACTACTAGAACTAATATCTGAATTCAGCAAAGTTGCAGGATACAAAATTAACACACAGAAATCTGTTGCTTTCCTATACACTAATGATGAACTAACAGAAAGAGAAATCAGAAAAACAATTCCATTCACAATTGCATCAAAAAGAATAAAATACCTAGGAATAAACCTAACGAAGGAAGTGAAAGACCTGTACTCTGAAAACTGCAAGACACTCCTAAGAGAAATTAAAGAGGACACTAACAAGTGGAAATTCATCCCATGCTCTTGGCTAGGAAGAATAAATATTGTCAAAATGGCTATACTACCTAAAGCAATCTACAGATTCAACGCAATCCCTATCAAACTACCAACAGCTTTCTTCAATGAACTGGAACAAATAATTCTAAAATTCATATGGAACCACAAAAGACCCCGAATAGCCAAAGCAATCCTGAGAAGGAGGAATAAAACAGGGGGAATTACGCTCCCTGACTTCAAGCTCTACTACAAAGCCACAGTAATCAAGACAATTTGGTATTGGCACAAAAACAGCCCCACAGACCAGTGGAACAGAATAGAAAATCCAAACATTAACCCAAACATATACAGTCAATTAATATTTGATTAAGGAGCCTTGGATATACAATGGGGAGATGACAGCCTCTTCAGCAGCTGGTGTTGGAAAAACTGGACAGCTACATGTAAGAGAATGAAACTGGACTGCTGTCTAGCCCCATACACAAAGGTAAACTCAAGGTGGATCAAAGACTTGAATGTAAGTCATGAAACCATAAAACTCTTAGAAAAAAACATAGGCAAAAATCTCTTGGACATAAACATGAGCAACTTCTTCATGAACATATCTCCCCGGGCAAGGGAAACAAAAGCAAAAATGAACAAGTGGGACTATATCAAGCTGAAAAGCTTCTGTACAGCAAAGGACACCATCAGTAGAACAAAAAGACATCCTACAGTATGGGAGAGTATATTCATATAAAACGTATCTGATAAAGGGTTGACATCCAAAATATATAAAGAACTCATGCACCTTAACAAACAGAAAGCAAATAATCCAATTAAGAAATGGGCAGAGGACATGAATAGATACTTCTCTAAAGAAGAAATTCAGATGGCCAACAGGCACATGAAAAGATGCTCCACATCGCTAATCATCAGAGAAATGCAGATTAAAACCACAATGAGATATCACCTCACACCAGTGAGGATGGCCAACATCCAAAACACAAACAACACCAAACGTTGGCGAGGATGTGGAGAAAAGAGAACCCTCCTGCACTGCTGGTGGGACTGCAAATTAGTTCAACCATTGTGGAAAGCAGTATGGAGGTTCCTCAAAAAACTCAAAATAGAAATACCATTTGACCCAGGAATTCCACTCCTAGGAATTTACCCTAAGAATGCAGCAGCCCAGTTTGAAAAAGACAGATGCACCCCTATGTTTATCGCAGCACTATTTACAATAGCCAAGAAATGGAAGCAACCTAAGTGTCCATCAGTAGATGAATGGATAAAGAAGAGGTGGTACATATACACAATGGAATATTATTTAGCCATAAGAAGAAAACAAATCCTACCATTTGGAACAACATGGATGGAGCTAGAGGGTATTGTGCTCAGTGAAATAAGCCAAGCTGAAAAAGACAAGTATCAAATGATCTCACTCATATGTGGAGTATAAGAACTGAGGAAAAAACTGAAGGAACAAAACAGCAGGAGACTCACAGAACCCAAGAACGGACTAATAGTTACCAAAGGGAAAGGGACTGGGGAAAATGGGCGGGAAGGGAGGGATAAGAGGGAAAAAGGGGCATTACGATTAGCAGATTTAATGTTGGGGGGGGCACGGGGAGGGCAGTAAAACTCAGAGAAGACAAGTAGTGATTCTATAGCATCTCACTACGCTGATGGACATTGACTGTAATGGGGTTGGTGAGGGGGACCTGATGAAGGGGTAGTTTAATAACCATAATATTGCACATGTAATTGTAGATTAATGATAATAAAATAAATTATATTTAAAAAACTGAGGTATTTTCTCTTAAAATTTTAAGAATGTTTTTCTTCTGCACAAATGGCATTTGAAAGTTGGGTGTGTGGGTACAGGGTAAACATCTGTTCAGCAGGAGTGTCTTGTCAATTACAGGACAGTTAGCACCCTTGACTTCCACCCAGTAAATGCCCACAGTGCCTATCTAATCATGGTAAAAACCAAAATGAAACACCCAGCAATTTTCAACGTGCCCTCAGAGTAGGACCTATCCTGCTAAAAGCCATTGCTCCAGCTACTTTGGGTGCCATTTCCTATGTCATTACTCATGAAATTGCTAGAGGTTCAAGTTTTCTCCAGTGCATTTGGGATAAAACAAAAGAAAATCTCTGTAAATAAAAGTGCTGCCTTCTTCACCTTGCTGGGATGAGTGGAGTTTTGTAAACCTTTTTTTGCTGGAAGAAGATATGGTCCAGAATATCCAGTTGCTACCTAAAAGAGACTCTCCTCCAGTTCTTGTAAACTGGGAAAAAAATCCTCGTCCACTTCAGTGAAAGCTTCCTCATCACCTCTCTCTGAATGTGTTCCCAATCCAAAAGTCCCTCCCCTGCCAAAACCATGGTAGTTGCACTAACAGGGCCTGAATGTTTCTCCTGAGGTACCTGTGATGACCGGCACCAGCACCTGAGGCCCTGCTGCTCTACCATCCTATCCACTTTCCTCAGTCTTCTCCCTGGACTTCTCTCTTCCAGTTTCCCTCCTTGTCTGTGTTGGCCAGATGGCCTCCTGCTGCCACCTGCATCTGTGGATATGGAATAGTGGGCCAGTTTATGTCATAATCAGTCGTGATGAGTATGAGTGGCCCTGTCTTCCCCTTATTACTATGACACCGCTTGTCAGCATCCGTGTTTCAGGGCCACAAAATCCCACTGGAGTGAATGGTATTCCTAGCGTATGCTATTAAGGACATAAAATTCCTTTCTAAAAGATGGAGATGCCAGTATGCACATGCTGTTTTACACTGTGAAGAGGCGGGCATGCCATCTCAACAGTATCTTCATTACTTGGAGGATCTGGCCTATTGTCTTGGGAAGTGTTTTGAAATAGGACTGGTCAGCGATTGAAGGCTGTGTATACTGGCATCCTTTTTCATCAGGCCAAGATGGAATGGACAAAAGGTGGTCATATGCGTATGTCAGATGATGGTAGAGAATTTCATGCATTTGACTTCTCAGTAAGGATAGAGGAATGACTGAGGACTTTCTTTCTTTTCTTACTATGTAGGAAGTGTTGCTGACCTGGTCAACTTTCAACTGTCTCAGTCTCACAGAGGCCAGGCCACACAGGAGGATCACATTTTCTCTGTGCTCTCATCTCTGCTGTTGGGGAGGAGAATGTGGTATAATCTATCATGTGAAATCATAAATGCAATTTAGATTATTCTTAGGCAGGCCGCTGACTTAATGTTCTTAAGCAATAGCTAGAGTTTACATCCTCATCTTGAGAAAAAAATAAAGTTCCCTCTGAAGCATGTATTAAAGAGAAAGGCTGAGAGGATTGATTTTTTTCCCCCAAAGAATCCATAAATATTTACATAAGTGCAAGTTACAAATCTGTGGCTTTGAGATTATTGAATTTCACTGCTTTTACACCCACAGCATATAAATTTTCAGCAGGCCATTTGCTCGCTGTGAATGTTCAGTCTTTGGAGAATTGTCTCCTAGTTTGTTTCCTTTGCTCTTGGAAAACAAATCTCTTATGGGCTAGTTTTAATGCTCTCCCTATGGTTATGGATTGATCACTGACAGCCATGTGACAGTGGTCCTTGGCCAAAGGGGCTTCAGTGTTATGGACTGCCTGTTAATGGGGGCACTGTACCCCAAGCCAAGAGGCTACTTTAAAAGACCCTTTTGGCAACACAATAATTCTCTCCAGGAGATAGACCTTGATCACCATCTAGGTGGTGTAGTTCCAAAGTCTTTGCGGAGTTTTTAAGGAAAGGAAAAAAATGCTAAAGAACATGTCCTTTTATAAAAGAGGTAGGTAAGCAGGTCTTCCTTAAATGTGGACGTTGCATCCATTTTGCACATGGATAGACCTCACCTACTTTATTCTCAACTTCTCTTTACAGAACTGTGCCTGGGGCATGCTCTCTACTAATTTGACCATAGTCAGAAGAATCACTGCTGAGTAAAACTTTCTGAGTTTTACATTGCTAGATTTTGGACTGGCCTTCTAATCTCAGGGACCCTGTGTCCTATATGTGGCAGGCAGTTAATACATCTTTGTGGAATTGGGGAGCAGTTGACCTAAAGTAATTCCTATTGGTCTTCTGTCAAAATGATTTTAACATTTGTTTTTAAATTTGAGGAAGTGCTACACAAAAACTAAATAAAATGAATTTTAAATTCCTATAATGGGCCATGCCCGGGATTAGATTTTATATTGATGTGCTTGGGTATATTAGATACATACAGAAAAACAGGTTTGTAGAAGACTGGCTTTCAGACAGAGAAACAAAGGGGCCATTTTGTCTTGTCCTGGGGCTCAGCTGGGTATGACTTGGTCACTTGAAAAGCAAGATTGGTGGTAAGTGGGCTTAGAACTGGGGTTGCCCCTGCTTCAGAACAGAATCTCCAGACCACCTGATTGAACATAAGTTTAGCCTGGTGCCCATAGCAGTAACTGATCATGGTCCTGGTGAGGGATCTGTGATGGGAACTCAACATGAGGTGTTGGGGTTTTCCCAACAAGCAGACTGACTAACAGCACAGGGTGGATGGTGGTTGTCTTACCATATTTTGTGCCACTGGACAGGATGCTAGGCCTGGAGAGGGGACTTGGAAGATCATGGCAGGGCCCTAGCCTGAAAAGGAATCATGTTACTAGTCAGATGATTGATTGAACAGGGAGCCAAGACCTAGAGAAGAAACCTGGAGTTGGGAGTTTTGATCTCTGGGCATGTAGAAGCCCAGGTCTTTTAACTGGGGTATAAGATTAGGGCACATGAGCAGTGAGCCAAATAAACCATGTCTTAGATTCAGGTAGTAACTCCTTAAAGAATCCCTACATTAGGGCAGGCTTGGTTTTGAGTTTTGAGGGAAGGCCTGAGACTGCATCTTCTTTATTTTGTATACTTTAGTGTCTAGCAAGATGCCTGGCAGTGTATTACTCACTAAGTAATGGACTGCATGAGTGACCTGGGTGGTGTTTTGAAAATGTAAAAAAGCACTGAAATCTGATGTAAAGTTGGATTTACATTTTCAGGGACATTAAAAAAAAGCCTTTCACTACTGTTGACGTTATCTAACCCCCAACAAGGCAGGCAGGAAAGGGCTGTGTCAAGAGAGGGATCCTGAACTTGTGCTGGAGTCTGTATAGTCTGGTGGGGAAAAAAACAAAACAAAACACAGGCTGTAGTTTCAGAGATGCCTGGGTTTGAATCTCAACTTTGCTAAACACTAACTATGTGATCATGGTAAATGACTTCACCTCTCTGAGCCCATCTTAGTCATCAGTAAAATATGGAGGCTGTTGCATTTCTGGAAGGGGTGTTGTGGGAATTAAATGAATTAACATAAGTTACATACTTACGTGGTGCCTGAGACGTAGTGGGCCATGGGAGTGGCAGTTCCTATAGACAGTTCTAAAGAACCATGAAGAGAAAGGCAGACGGCTTTTAATGCCTTTCTGTGGGATTTGATGACCCTGGTGGGCCTGGTCCTTATGTTCCCTGAGTGATGCGATTCTTGCTGATGTAATGGGCTGGGTCGATGTCATGGAGATTTGATGACAGGACAACCACACCCTGTCACTTTTCCTGCCAAGATGAATTATACTTATTGGAGCATCTACTCCCTCGCTGAGCCCTCTCTGTGAATGCCCCAGTGGAACTGGGCTTTTTCTGGAAAAATCAGCGTGGGTGCCTTGCAGTGGTCATAGTCTGAGGGAAGGGGTCCCTCTTCAGACCGGGCATTCTGCCTCCTCTGCAGACCCCACCCCTTTCATCCTTCGCCGAGTCATCTAGTTCTCCTGTTTTATCATTCGGAATTTGAGTTTGCATTTTGACCAT
The DNA here is from genome assembly GCA_032199065.1 of Smutsia gigantea. NCBI lineage: Eukaryota > Metazoa > Chordata > Mammalia > Pholidota > Manidae > Smutsia > Smutsia gigantea. The sequence goes on along the minus strand of JAVSCE010000871.1, from coordinate 170,833 downwards.
CCTTTCATCTGGTTTGGGAGAGAACCCTGAAAATAAGAATCAGGGAAAGGGGCCTTTTTTCCCCCCTATTTTCACAGCCTGCAGAGAAGTGACTAGTCGCTAGATCAGAATCATGTAGTACTGGGGTTTTTCATTAGGTCACCCATTAAGGCAGGGCCCAGGGGCAATTTTAGGTTCTGAAATCTTATTATCATGGGCTGCATTAAATGCTCTCTTCTACACTCCTGTCCTCCAAATCCCCCTTTTTTTTCTTCCTGGTGAAGCAGAGTGCAGGCAGAATACACATTTATGGATGAGCTGACTGACTTGTACTGAAAACTTGAGCAGGCTATGTTCAGGTGGAAGGGCAGGCTGTCATAGTAGAAAGTGTATAGCCCAACCTGAGTTTGTGCTAGTCTTGCCTTTGACCAGCTTGGTGACCTTGCCCTTGTGGGGTCCTGTTGTCATTATTTACTGAGTGTTGAGTAGGTTCCCAGCTTCTTTATGCTTCATATATGTCATCTCATTTAATCTTCATTATACTTTATTTATAATGTATGTGTCATTATCCTCATTTTGTAAAAAAATGAGGAAAATGAGGCTCAGAGAAGTAAATTAAGTGGCTAAATAGGGCTTTGAAACTGATGATTTTCCTACAGCTGCACTGTCACTGCTGTGTCTTCTGTTGTTATTGCTTTTACTCAACCTCACTACCTGCTAATTATAATGGTCCCACTATGTTCACGTGACCTTTTCATTTGAATAAATTAAAGCACAGAAAACTCTTGTGTCCGAATGTGTCCTGATTTCGTTTCAGAAGTTATGAGCTTTGTTGCCTTAGAGAGCTTAACTTGTAAATCCATTGCCATTTTTCAAACTGGAAAACTGGAGTAAATTGTAGTTAACCTACCTCTAGACCTTAAAACAATATGAAAAAGCTTTATTGAGATAAAACTTACATACCATAAAATTCCCCCTTTTAAAGTGTACAATTCAGCATTTTTTATTATATTCACAGTTTTGTGTACCTATGACCACTATCTAGTTTTAGAACATTTTCATCACCCCAAAAAGAAACCTTATACACATTAGCAGTCACTCCACATTTCTCCTTCCCCCCAGCCCCTGGCAACCTGAATCTACTTCTGTCTCTATGGATTTGCCTATTATGGATATTTCATGTAAATGGAATCATACTTTTGTGTCTGGGTCCTTTCACTTAGTATAATTTTTTAAGGCTTATCCACACTGCAGCATATATCAGTACTTCATTCCTTTTTATGGCTGAAAAATATTTTAATGTAAGGATATACCATGTTTTGTTTATCCAGACATCAGTTGAACATTTGGATTGTTTCCACCTTTTAACTATTAGGAATAATGCTACCATGAACATTTGTGTACAAGTTTGTAAGTTTTTGTATGGACATATGTTTTTATTTCTCTTAGGTGTAGACGCAAGAACAGAATTGCTGGATCATGTGGTAACTGTATGTTTAACATTTTGAGGAACCACCAATCTGTTATCCAACATTGTTGCCTCTTTTTACAATCCCACTAGTAATGTATGAGGGACTATACTTTCTCCACCTTGCCAATATTTGTTATATATCTTTTTGATTTTAGCCATTATAGTGGGCATGAAGTGATATCTCACTCTGCTTTTGATTTGCATTTCCCTATTGACAAATAATGCTGAACATATTTTCATGTGCTTTTTGGCTAGTTGGATATCTTTTTTAGAGAAATATGTATTCAAATCATTTGCCTCTTTCTAACTGGGTTGTCTTTTTATTGTTGAATTGTAAGAGTTCTTTATATATTCTGGATACTAGATCCTCATCAAAGATATGGTTTTCAAATGTTTTCTCCCATTGGGTGGCTTGTCTTTTCACTTTCTGATGGTTCCTTTTGAAGGACAAAGGTTTTAAATTTTGATGAAGTCCAATTTATTTATTTTTCTTTTGTTGCTAGTACTTTTGGTATCATATCCAAAAAGCTGTTGCCAAATCTAAGGTCACAAAGATTTATGTTTTCTTCTGAGAGTTATATAGTTTTAGCTCTTATATTTAGTTCTATGATCCATTTTGAGTTAATTTTTGTATATGGTATGTAGTAGGGGTTCAACTTCATTCTTTTGCATGTGGATTTCCTGTTGTCCCAGCACCATTTTTTGAAAAAACTATTTTTTCTCCACTAAATGGTTTTGGCATCCTTCTTGAAAATCAGTTGACCATAAATGTAAGGGTTTATTTGCAGACGCCTAACTCTGGTACACTGATGTATTTATTTGTCTGTGTGTCTTGATTATTATTGCTTTGTCGTAAGTTTTGAAATCAGGACATGTGACTCCTCCAACTTTGTTCTTTTTTTCAGAATTGTTTTAGCTATTCAGGGTCCCTTGTATTTCTATATGAATTTTATGATCAGCTTGTCAGTATCTGCAAAACAAGGTGTCTAGGATTATAATTGGGATTGGGTTGAATCTGGAGATTAACTTGAGTAGTATTGCCATTTAATAATATTAATCCTTGTAATTCATGAACTTGGAATGTCTTTCCATATATTTAAGTATTCCTTAATTCTTCAATTGAACTGGGGGATATAGCACAGAGTGTTTTGCAGTTTGACCCAGGGCAGAAGGTGCTGGAAAGGGCTTTATGTAGTTTCTCCAGCTTCCAAGGTGAGAGGGTAACTTATATTCCATCTTTGGAAATACCCCACATGGCACAAAGCCTTCTAGAGCAATACTCATGTATTTGTGTCATAAATGTATTTTTAGGACTCACTGGTGCTTAGATTAATTCTTGCAGGTACAGAAATATCCCAAGACACTGGCAAATACTTTGCTCTGTTAAGAGAATATTCTAGGTATCTAGGTGCAGAGGGCCTGAATTCAAGTCCTAGCTCTTCCTTTTACTGATGATATGACCTCAGTCATATTACTTTCCCTCTCTAAATCTCAAGATTCGTCATCTGCAGTATCTCATAAATCATTCTAAGAACCAAATTAAATTAATGTATGGAAAACAGCTTTGTAAACTGTTAAACTCTGCAAAGGTTAACAAATGGCTCTTTTTTTCCCCCATTTGGAAAAAGCCACTGAATGAATAATCTCTTGCATGAGTGTCCATTTATGTCAGCCTGCTGAGGTCATATGGTGTGGCTTTGAAGTGGAGAAAGTGTGACTGTCAGGTTTTAAAAAGGAAGCAGAGAGACTGTATTTCTCTTCCCTCCCTGCAATATAGCAAGCACAGCTGTAAAGTCAATGACTTCACAGAACCTGCAGCACCTCACTGGGGCAGAAACAGTCAAAATAAGGACAACTGAGAAACCAGACTCAAGCAAGTTGAAGAAATGAAATAAAAACAGGCCTGAAGGGCATAATAGAACCTTCATTTATAAAAAGTGTTATTAAAATAAATAGGTTCTTAGGTTTCTTTTGTGGTCTTTCTAGTAAATTCCATGTAGTTATTACCTGGTCACGTTTATCCCAAGTATATGGCTAAGAAAAAAAAAGCTCTGAAGTTTGTAGCTTGGTGCCTCATGAAAACTGTGAATGGTAATGTTTCTGAAGATAATGTCATATCTATGATTGGCTATCAGGGACTTTTCACTGATTATTTTGAGAAAGTTTCATTCAGGTTTCGAAGACAAGTGTTTTGGTGGTAGAAAGATTGTAGGTGTCAGGGTTGGCAGAAATGTGTTTGGTTCCTGTCTTCTTTTTCTCTCACTAAGTCCTTGGGGGAAGTTGTTTACATCAGATTTTCTCATCTGTAGACTAGGGATAATAAAGTACCTTTTCAATAAGGACTGTGATGAGGACTAAAATAAACAGCAATAAATCTTTGTTGCCTTCTCTGCCTTCCCTTTAATTTAGCTTTTTGTATCTGAAGACTAAAATCACTTGATCAGGAAACATTTTCAGTCTAGTGCTTCCATATCACATACCTGAATGGCCTGACTTCTTTGTCCAGGAGCATCTGGATGCTGAGAGCTACCTTAATATTGTGGTCAAATAGCTATCTGGTCCATTAACTTTCCAAGAGGATTCAGCATCCATCCAAGCCTCTAGAGCAAGGCCTTGGAAACCCGGGCTATGGTCTGGGGGATTTAGTGGTCACAGTAGTTCTAGGCATATGAACATGATTAAATATTCCCCAAACATAGACCACTGTATCAGTGAGGGTCCTTGCAGGAACAGGTGGCACTCTTCAAGGGATAATGGGAGAAAATGTATTGAAGGGACTACTTCAGAGCAGGCTAACCAGGGTCTAGCCACAGCAGGAAGATATTTCCAGCCCCAGACCTGGATGGGCCAGAGGGCCCAGGGGAAGAACCCACTAGAGACAGTTAGCTGTGAGAGAGGAGCTGCCCACCATTTGTGGAGACACACAGCTACTGTCACTGTCACCCAAACCCCAGGAGGGTGGGCAGTGGACCTTGACTGCTCTCCTCTTCTGCCCTCCAGTCAAGGGAGTCTGGGGCAGCCTGTTAGCACGCAGAGGGGAACAGAAAATGGATCTGAAGGGGCAGAGGAGGAGGGGCAGAAGAGGCAGACAGCAGAGCTGTCCTGTCAGTAAGGGCAGGTCATGCATAGGATGTGGTACCATGCAGACTACCCCAGTCCCTGGAACCAGAGGGCAAGGTATTACACAGACAAGTACCACTCTTTATTTCACCCTTTCTTTTTCTTCTGTTCTTTTGCATGTCTAGAAAGGAAAAAATGTAATATCTCCCAGGTTTGGTTCTGAGGTGTCTTATCTCCTGTTTGCTGGGCACTCTTGGGCACAACTCTGACAGTATACATTTCAGATACAGCATCTGTTCACAAGACTCCATGGAGTATTTATGAAAGTAGGTTACTTCTCCTGGTGATACTTTGAATTCTTTGTTTTTCTCCTGTGGACCCATGAAAGCTTACTCTTGTGGGTGGTGAGAGGTGTATGGAAGTCATCCCAGATCACATCAGTGTACCTATTTGTCAGAGTTTCCACAGTGCTGGCTTCTTGGGGCCACCGTGTTGAAGCTACTATGCGAAAGCAGATGTTCCCTAGGACGGATGAAAGAGAAAAGCCATCACCAGCTTAAGGCCCATATCAAGTTGGCCAGGGCACCATCCCAGGAAAGAGGTTGGATTAATGAGAGAACATCCTAGGAGAGGCACCAGAAGGGACCTGGAGAGATTTGGTTATTCAAGAAAAGTGGAGAGTGGCAGGCAGTTTTGAATTGCCTGCAGTTATTTGAAACTCTGCCATGTTCAAGAAAGATTAAGGATGGTGCCTAGGATGGGAATGAGTACCATGACTACAAGTTACAGAGAAATGAGGTTTAGTTCCCTATGAGGAGGAAGTTTTTAACATTGAGTTCAAATGAACATGGGCAAGTGGCCATAGAAGGTCATTAAGTATTCTCTGAAGAGCAATTTAATTCAAGGGTCAGAACTCAAGAAGCTGTAACAACACAGTAGATCCAGACAGAGATTCTGGGGACACAGTGTGAGGTAGTGCCCAGTGCCCTGAAGTGAGGCCAGAAGTTGCTGATGAGGAGAGCTTACCAGCAGAATAGAAATGAGGTCCCTGACCTGCTGTGGCAGACAAACCATGGGTATGAGGTGCTAGCTTCACTTCTGGGATGAAGTTTACCTTTCTCAGGCTGCTCCAAAGGCCAGGGCCAGGGCCTGCCTGCCAGTGCTACTGAGCATCTTAAAGATGGTATCCAGTCCCTCCTAGGGCAAGTTCACCATTGCTCCAGGTTTTTCAGCTACACATCTGGATGGTGAGTTCCTTCTGTTGTTGAATAGACTGAAGCATTAGATGTGTGGTTGAAGATAACAGCCATCCCATTTGATGAGGATGAGAGTAAGTTTTGATTGAGTCTGAGACTAGAGATATGGATAATGGGGTCTTATTTGTCTGAGACAGGGGCAGATCTGCTCAAACCTGGATCATGGGCAATGGGTTGGGCAGGCACCAGAGTGGGAAACAGAGATGATAAGAATAATAGCTTAATTCCATTTTCCTAAATTCTGTCTTCTACAGGTAAATTGAGTGACTCCCACTTTCAGGCTGTCACTGCCTTCCTTGAAATTCGATCTCACTTTTCACATAGATATGTAGTTATCAGCTTGTGTCTGTCTCCTTTGAAGACCATATAGCAATAATTAACTTTACTGAGAGCTTACCATGTGCTAAATAATTTACGGGCAGCTTCTCATTCAATCTTCACAACATACCTATTAGGTAGTTGTTATTATATGACTCCTCCCATTTTGCAGATGAAGGAACTGAAGTTCAGAGAAATTAAGGAGCGTGCCCAAGGACATGCAGCTATTCATGGTAAAGAGCAGAGGAATAGAGTAAGGATTAAATTCATTCTGCGTTACTCTTGAGTTTTGACTGTGATTTCTTGGGGACTATATCTTTTTTCATGTAGGTCTTCCCAGTACCTAACATGGTTGCAAGCAAGATAGACTTCCAGTAAAAATTATATTTGATAAATAACTGGATGACCTGAGCCCCCCTTGTGTGCTTGCTACACCATGTGATTACACTCTAACAAATATGTGTATGGACTTAGTGGACTGTGCTAGAGGAACAATATAAAGACAGAATGATGTCAAGAAAATGCTCACTGGAGAAATCTTAGCTCAGGCAATTAAGAGTTTGCTGGGTAATTGTGAAATTATAGCCTGTGTTTAAATATATGGAAACAAATAAAAAATTAGGATCTTGATTTTTTTGTCACATAAACATAACAAGTTCCTACATGAATAAAAATTAGTGTCTCTGTCAATGAATGATACTAAAATGCCATGCTGTCCTTGCTTGTTATTTTTGTCACCATAAAATAAACCATATTTACATGACTATGTAACCATATGCTTTTTCAGAAGTTTTAGATTCAGATTTCATAATAGTAATAGGAGCTGGCAGTTACATAGCACTTACCATGTGCCAGGCACTGTTTTAAATCTTTTACATATATTAACTCCTTTAATCCTCACATATTCTTATATCCTTATGAAGTAAGTGCCGTTATTATAAGATATGAAGAAACTGAGGCACAGAGAGACTAAGTTATTTATCTAAGGTCACACAGCTAATTAATGAAAGAATCAAGATTTGAACCCAGGTTCTCTTAAAGACTATATAGTACTACAGAGCTGTGATTTATTGAGCAGTCACTATATACTTCATTCAATCTGTACCACAGTTATGTGTGTAAAAAGGACTGTTTTGTCCATTTCACAGATGAGGAAACTAAAATTCAGAGAAGGTTAGAAATTTGCCCAAGATGGAACAGATAATTGCAAAGGGCAAGACAGGCTCATGGACATTTACAGTGTCCTAGGTATCCTCACATGCTTCTAGATATATTTCTTTTATCCTATATTGAATTTTTAATTTATTTTGTACACAACCAGTGTTCATGATAGAATAAAATAAAATATAGATGTTCATAAACTATTTATTATCTCATTGCCCAACTGCAACCACTGTTACTCTGTTAATATTTTGTCATATCCTTCAAGATCCTATATGTGAAAGATCCTAACTTGAGGTGAAATGCAATTTGTCCATTGCCAAAGTTTTCTGGACCAACTTTTAATGGATAAACTGAGTCTTTATACTTACAAGACTTTAAAATCTTTACAATTGCTCAGCTCTGTAAATCCAAACCCAATCAAAACAAATCTAACCTACTGAGAGATTAAAAATTATATTTGATGTACTTTCTCCACCCCAATGAAAATGTTCTTTAAACCATTGAATCCAAAGAATAGTATTTAATAGTTAAACCAAAGAAAAAACAAAGTAATTGACATTGTCCTAAATTTGGTTATATGGAATTGAAAAGGCTTCAATGTCTTGTTTGAAAGACAAATCAGTGTCTCTTCTGATAGGAAAAATAGGAATTATAATTGTAGCTAATAATGAATTGTATATTCACTATATATCAGAAATTATTCTATATGTAATAATAAATTATTATATATTTATATTATATTTACATCTTTAAAACAAACCTATGAAGTTGGTATTATTACTTCCATTTATGGATGAGGAAACATGCACAGAGAAGTTGTTATCTCCCCAAGGTCACACAGCCATGCATGACCAGGCAGTGGGGACCTCAAGTTGCAGCGAAAGAATTAATCCCAAGGTCAGTCTGTAGACCTTCATATTGCTGGCCTGTTAGCTATGTCACAAGGGCTATTTATTTTTTTGTGTGTCTCTCTACCTCTCACTCCTAGGACAACATTCTTATTTTGGGGGGAAGTCTGCATGTTTATTTATGCATGAGATAGGCTGTGTTGTTTAGTTTATGAGAAGATGAGTGTCTGCTCTGTCTAGTCCAGCTTCCGTCCTAGTTCTAATAAACCTTTAACCCTCACAACAGCCCCAAAGTGAGTTACTATGATCCTCATGTTTCACATGAGGACTGAGGAGCAGAAAAGTTAACTGCTCAAAGTCCTGCTCACCATAGCCTGGCGTTCTTCAGGGCTTCTCTTTACTTTTTAGAATCAATCCCACACTTGATGATTTGAGGCCTGCCTGCTCCTCAGTGACCCTGGGCACCTGTCTCCCTCACCCACCAGCCTCCAGCCTCACTGGCCTTCTTTCAGTCCTGCAGGCATGCCAAGCTCTGCTTCTGTCTTCCCTTCTGCCTGGAACACCCTCTCTCCTTCTCTCCTCAAGCGGCTCATTTGCATTCTTCAGGCCTCAGCTCCATTGTGGCCTGTACAGGGGGGTGTACCTGACCTCCCTCTTAAAGAAGTTCCTCTCCTCACCTTTCTCTCTATCATACGCTCTCTATCTCTTTCAATTGACTTCCCAAAATGTGCAGTTGTTTTTCTTGGTTGCTTATGTGATTTGTGTGGTTGTGGTTTTTGTATCCTTTTGCTCTGTGAGAGCAGGGGCCTCATCTGTCTCCTTCCTGACTCTTCTCCTGCCCCCCACCCCCATCACACACCTAACGAGGCCTTCCAGAGAGAGTTGTTGGAACACTGAGCAGTTTTCTAGAGGAAGACAGGGAAAATAAGGGAAGAGAGTTGTTCTTTCAGCTGCCTTAAAACCCTAACCCTGTACTGGGCTTGAGTGAACGAGGTTTGTGCTCTGCAGTCTACAAAAAGCAGCCAAACCCAGGACAGAAATCTGGGGTCAGCCAACGAATGAAGACAGAGGCTGCTGTCCACTGTCTGGAAAGGCCCGGCACCCTGCTTATTTGGCCAGATGCTCTTGGGAGTGTCTCATTGTCACCTCCAGGTCCGTGACCCTGGCCCATGGCAGGACAGCCTCCCTAGCACTCTGAAGACTTCTGACTAGTGTTTTGGGGTGTGCTTTTAAAGCGGCTGTGTGCCGTGGCTCCTGACACTCTTATTTCAAGGGACTGTCTGAAGCTTTGTTTTGTTGTTTGTTTTTCCTTTCTTTTTCTCACCTTGCCTCACTGAAATGCCTGTTTCAGGGTACATTTGGAAATCCAGATCGACTCACTGTCCAGCACTGACACTGAGCAAATTCTCTCCTTCTGAGAAAGCTGCTGGGGCATGACACTCTGTGGAAAGACGCGTTCTCTCTTATGCTGCTACATTCTGAGCCTTCTTTGAGCATTATTAGTTGGAGAGGCATTGTAAGGGTGGCTTGGATGTGAGTATTGGTCTGTGCAGGAAAGCTGTAGGATAAATGAGCTTGGACTTCAGGGTACATGTTGGTGAATCCTGACCTCAGTTTAGACAGGCGTTGAAGGGTAACTATTGGTTTCCACTGAGAGAGGGGAGTCTTAATCTCACAATGTGTGGGATGTGCCCCTTTGGGCTGTGTTTTGTAGGCAGTGAAGTGTGGGCTTGCCCAGAAAAATAACATGTTTTCCTTGCCTGGTGCTTTGAGCTGTTTGCCCAGTGACTGGCTGATGGGCAGTTTGGAAAGAAAGGAGACATTGGTGGACTCGGATGTCCAGAGGATTTCTGTGTGTGTGTTTGCGTAAGTGGTTGTTTCTGTTTCTTTGGAAACAGTAGAGGGCAGATGAAGAAATAACGATGATACTGCTACTTTCAGCTTGTGTTCATGGTCTTTGAATCATCTTATGAACATTAGCTGATGTCACTATTTAAATAATCCTGTCACTTCTAGAATACCAGAAATCCTTTGATGCTGGCATCCCAATGGTGGATAGGAAAACTGAAGGTTTTGGAAATAACTGGGACTTTTGCCATCCTGACTCATAATCAAACTGCTTTACCCGGCTGTGTTCCCTACAGAGGTACTTAGTGGAGGACATAAATCAAAGCTGTATCTAATCAAGGCTTTCAGCCTTGATGGAAAATGCTTTTCTGAGATTAAAAATGCCCAACACATAGGATGTAGTGGTACATGGAAGAGATGTTTTCATTAAATAAAATTTCAACTACTCCCAAGCATTAAAAAATCTCAAAATTTGTTAGGCTGTCTACACATACAGACCTTTACGCATTGGGACGTAACCTGCTTTCAGGGACAGAGGTCTTGGGCAATTCATCTCAAACTCCCCAGTGCCCTGGGTTAGGAAATGTTGCTGTTACTGAGATGTCATCTCTGCAGTTTCCCAAGTGGTTGACATGAGCAGCTCTTTGGTTGTGTGGTGACTTTGCTTTTTCCACAACTAACTCATTCTTCATGCGTTCTTCAAAGCATTTTATTAAATGTCACATGGGACATTTTGGGAATGAAAAGGAAAGGGAAGAAAAGACGAAATAAGGCAGAACAGGAATAAGAATAAGCAGTAAGATGATAAAGCAAAATATAATTTGATAAAGAAACAGTAACAAAACAATGACTCAATTTCTTTTCTGGTAGCCCAAGAGTGAATGTAAAAAATGTCATAATTTGTATTAGTCTTATTTCTGCTGAGTCCAGGTAAGCCTAAAAACACTTAGTTTCTCAGCTAACTCTGGCACCTTCCAAACTCTACTCTTTTCCTACCCTCAGTGTGACTGGAGTCTGACTGCAGGGACAGTGTAGCCAGGCACACATGGGGGGATGGACTTGCCCAGGAAAGGGCTTTGCCTGCATTTCCATTGTTGGGGTCAGTGCTCCGGGGAGGGAAATGAATTCACATGCACTTCTGGCTCTGGGTCCTCCAAGCCCAGGGTGAGGTGTCTGATGCTCTCTGACTTGTTCAGATAGCAAGAGCCAAATTTATCCCAGGGTCAAGTGTCCCGTTCCCCAAGGTATTCAAACCCTATCTCCTTGATCTGTATGTCAAGGAGGTAGGGTTTGAATACAGACTGGACTTCGAATCATTCTTGACATATCATCTTAAGTAGAAGATAAATCATAATTCTACCTAGGAGGCTTTAAGTAAAAAGCTAGTAGATAAAGTTTTGCTTGATAATTGTTGGATTATCAGAGAATCATACAAGATCAGGATCTCTTTAAAGATCATCACCTCCAACATCCTTTGGAATCTTTAATCTCTTTACACAAGCTGACAAGTGTAGACATAACTCTTTGCACCATCCAGTACTTCATCAGCTTTGTGCTTACTACAAGGTGACTTTATAATAAAAACAATAATTAACATTCCACAGCACTTTCTAGTTTATGAAGTGATTTCCCAAATATCAATTCTGTCCTCTCAATATCCTTGTGAGGCAGATAATGCTGATACTGTCTATAGTCTCTTTTTATAGTGAGAAAAATAAGGTTCAGAAACGTTAAGTAACTTGCCCAAGATCACACAGCTAATAAGCAAGGGAGCTGAGATTTAATTATTGATGTTCTAAAAAAATCTGGTCCTCTGGCCACAATGTTAAGTTTATCACAAATAATGCAGTCTTTCTTATTAGGATTAAAAGTAAAATCCCAAATTAAAAACAAATACAAAAAATTTTACTTTTAGTACAATTAAGAGGTTCTCCATGTATTGTGTGTGTGTGCATGCATCTGTGCATTCATTCCTAGAGTTGGCGTCTTGTTATGATAAATATTTAGCTGTGAAAGAAGATTTTGTGGCTTCTGATACAGTTAATTAAACAGCCATAGTGTTTTATGGCCTCTGATCTCTCATGGCACTTTTCTAAAACTACTTTATGGCCTTTAAAATTCTTCCTTCTACCACAGACATCTGACCTCCTTATTGGACAGTCAGTGATCAGAGGGAAGAGGCTATTTCTGTGGAGCCTTCATGGTTCTAGCATGAGGCCTAATGATGATAGGGTGCTCAGTGACTGTGTGTGGAAAGAAGGAATGAAAGAGACCAGTGTCCTTCATTTCTGGTCCTACCCCCAACATAAGCTGAGGTTGAGTCACTTTTGAACAAGTTTGCTATGACAGGTAATCAATCACTGTCTACAGGCCGCTTTCCCTGAAGCAGCCTATAAACAATGCCCAGTGAAGATCCTGAATTCCCTCCTTGAGCCACTGAATTTCCCTGTGGGCGTTTGGGTGCCTGCCTTTTCCTTTCCCCCTTACTCAGCCTTTCAATGGAAATGCCTGATAGGCCTGCCTCCAAATCTGCTTTGGGTGCTTGGTGCACCCTTTCTGCCTTTCACTTTCCCTCTCAGAAGAGTCCAGGTTCAGGGTGCTTCCTGGACTAGCCCTATACCTCCTGAGCAAAGAGACCACAGGCATGCTTGAGGGGGGGCGCTAGGTTTTGGAGAGCAGGGCCACTAAAAAAATCCTCTTTCCCTTTCCATGCTGACTTGGAGGGTTGACTGAAAAATAGTGCTGTTGTCTGGGGGCTGAGCCCTGGGGGATAGAAGGCTCTAGCCCCTGCATTTGTTTGTGAACGGCTTGGACCTTTTGATGAATTAGGAGTTTAGTATAGTGGAACCTCTCATGGGTGGTGGTTCAAGGAAAAGCCCTTTTCTTTCCGTGTCCTTTTTCCAGGGTGTTTCAGCGGATTTGTAGGCTTTAGTGAGTGACTCTTTTGTTCAATAGGAAGTTGAGAAAGACATTAAGGACTTTTCTAGTTCATGGAAACGATTTAGTGATCCTCAAAAATACAGTTTATTTCCGTACTTTTAAAATACAAGTTTAATGATCCTTAACTGTGGTGACCTTGTGCTGAGAGGCAGTTCTGGATTTTCTTATTCTGCTTCCTTGTAAGCTCAGTATCCTTTCTGTGTTACATTAGGACTAGGCATCGGTTTTGAGTCTTGAGCTAGTTTATGGGGGTGAAATAATCTCTGTAATTTGTGTGTGAATATATACATATATACATATACTCCAACTACTCAATAAGAAAACTTCACAGGCCAAAAGAGAAAAAAATTAAATATGTATGTATATATTTGTGTGTATATATGTATGTATATTTATGTATTTGTGTGTATGCGTGTGCGTGTGTGTGTATATATATAGTGTGTGTATATGTGTATTTGGCCTATTCATAAGTTTTTGGCCTAATAATAAGTTTTCTTTTTGAGAAGTTGGACAGGAGGCCAATGTTCCCCTAGTAAGTGTTATATGAGCTGCTGGTTGGTGGCACTAGCACCATTAAAACAGAATTTAGAAGCTTGTGGTGTTCTCTACTTAAATTTTAAAAAGAAAAGAAAAACATACTCTTTTTGATGGAGTTATCCTCAGCAATAAAATAAAATCAACAGACAGTTATCAGGAGTGAAAAGGCATCTGAGCAAAGAGCCATTTTCCACCTTGGGCCAATGCTTTCTTTTGCTTCTGTTGAGTCAATAGTGCTTAAAATGGTGTGGTAAGTTAACTGGAGAGAAGGGACTGTCAGTAACCAAACTAGGTAATTCATCTAAACAAACCTAGACTAGCTTATACTAGCTTACTCATCTGTGTCCTCTGTGGAGTGAACCTGAAAGGGAATGCATATGCTTAGTGAAAACTGGCAACAATCCCCAACCATCCTTCACTCTGAGAAGGAATGATAATTTCACATACTTTTTTGAATATTTGTGAAATTTTTATTGGCATTGAATCTAGCCTCATCCTATGCTTAATTTGAGTTTTTCATAGCTCTTTGGAAAGTATAAAGAGATGGATGTGCATTTTGTCCCTTATTTTCATTTCCTCTACTGTATGCTGGGTTTGTTTTTATTGTTTTACTCTTACTATTCTCTTACTCTTATTTGCTTTTTATCTGTAAACTGGTGGCTTGGGCCAGGGGGCAGTGGGTGCCCAGACCATTATTACTCTTGCAAAAGCTGTACTAGTGACTATTGGGTCAGGAGACGTCAGTGTTGCACAGCATAGATACTTCATACCCCTGACCGCCACCCATTACTGCCAGAAGTGACCCCCAGTAACAGTGGCAACTAACAATTTGGATTCACATGTTTCCAAATCCCCTTTACAGGGCCATTAAAGGAAATTATACCTTCTCTGGGAAGGCAGATGAAAATGTGCTAGCATTTGCTAGAATTTAGAAAGGGAACCCTATTAGAATGAGGGCAGAATCTTCAGATGACATAAGGTTTTTGCCTTAACATGGCTTTTAAGTGACCTGCGCATACAGTTGAACATTCACATGCTTGACATTTGAAGCACAGTGTGTAAGGAATCTGAATTATGTCTTCCAGTGTATTTTTACCTTGTATTCGACTGACATGGTGAGATGTATAAGGCTTTGAACACAACTGCTGGCTACTTTAGATAGAACTTGGGAATGCCTAGCTTTCTGCCGGAACCGAGGGAAAAAAAGTATCCAGTTCAATAAAATCATTCTCAAATGTCTTTTAATAGTGAGTCAATAATAGTAGTGTTAAGATTTAATAGTAAGATGAAATAGCTTCTTACTGGTCCCTGCAAAAAGCAGAGAGGTCTGGCATGATCACCACTGTGTTTATAAATAGTCTTACATTTTAAAGCTCAGATTCATGCCCAAGAAGAAAACTTCTCAGATGTTTTGTTTAAGTATTACTTTAACCCATACATTAGATGGGCCAAACATACATTGTTGCTGGAAATGCAAAGATAATTATATAGAATAAAATTCAAAGAAAGCAGAGCTATCCAATAAAAATCATTTGACTATCTGAAAAGAAAAACAAGACTAGAAAGTTGTGATTTTCCAGAATATTTAAAATATTCATTGTATATAAAAACAGTTTAAAAACCAGCATACCCAAAATGTCTTAAAAATTATCCAGAGGCAAAGTAGTCTTATTTGTAAATGGGTTATAATTCTAAAGAGGCAAGTTTTACTGTAGGAGAGCCTAAGAGGAAAAGAAAGAACTGCACTGCTGCCTTTGACCAGTTGAAGAATATACCCAGTTTGCATTTAATTTCTTTGCTATCATAATTTTTCCTCTCAGGATTTCCTGGGGCAATCACTTTAAATTGCAATGGAACACCTTCTGGAATGGTGAAGTTGATGATATCCACCAAACCCCTGGTCACCTCTTGTCCTAATTTTCCTTTTCTTTTTTCCCTTTCCTCCCTTTTTTCTTCAATTTGTTTGGGAGCAGTAAAAAGGAAGCGTTTGCTGCCTTTCAGCACATCTTCTGAGGTCTTCAGTCCCCCATTAGAAACAAGCCAGTGACTTGGTTATATTCCAATATTTCCTTCAAAACCTGAGACTCTCTCCCCTAGTTAGTGTTTTGTTAGCCACAGGTATGCCAAATACTTTAGAGATGGAGTGTGTTTTGCAAAAAAAATGTATTGTGCTCCATGGGAGCAAGAAGAGGAAAAAGGACGTAAATACACATACTCAGGTAGACACACACGCTGCAGGGACTTACAACACTACGCCTCTGGTGCTCAGCACCAGTGCTCAACAAGCGTGTCCTGAGCTACTGAACCCATAGATAGGGTAGCTGTGTGATAGGATTGTGCAAACTTAAGTAGAAATTAGCCAATAACGTTGAAAAGATGACCGTATCCAAAGAAACATATGGAAAACTTAATAAAAATAAAGAGGAATCTAACATACGAAAACCCAATCCCACTGGAATGTTTTTTCATACACAGTATAAACACCACATAAATAAAACCACAAACCTCTGTAGCAGTGCATGAGAGGATGTGAGATCCCAGCACTCTCTCCCTTTAGGGCCTTCTTTGGGAAGTAAAGCCTGGGTGAGTTACCAGAGACAAAAGCTGTTTGGAAATCCTTCCTCCTGAGAACAGTGAACTGAGTTTGAAGGGAACTGGGGGCAGTGCGTTGGCATGATGCAGTCTGTGAAGCAATCTAAACAGGTTTCTGATGCAGGTTGTGAGATTCTGAACTTTTGGGAGATACCAGTGGATAGGGAACATCTTTTAAGGACAATGATTTCCTGGTTTGAAATGAATAGTGGTATATAACTGCAGTGGTTTGTGTAAAGTTTAGGACTTCCAGGGAAGAGTCCTGGCTGTAAGCTGCCCAGTAAAACACCCCATTTTCTTCAAGTTCTGTTGAAATTTTCACTTAGAAGGTAGAGTCCCACTCTTGGTTTTGTTCCCTGTGTAAATCTCTGGTTTGGGTGAAAACTTTTCAGTATTCAAGGCGTTTCAAGCTTGAGGGCTGAAATGTCACTTTAAAAGCAAGGTTAAAAAGGTCACACAGCTGCAAATAATAATAGCCCAATGAAATTCAGATTCTAGCTGCAGCCTACTTCAAGAATAATACTGAAACAGGAAACAAGCCTACTAGATCTTTTTAACAGTAAAGCTAGTAACAACACATCTGATAAGATATGTGTATGTGTGTATATAACAGACAACAGAGATACACACAAAGAGAGACAGAAAAAGATACATAACAAGACAAAGACATACAACTAGGCATACAAGGAAAAAGTTTTAGAGAGAAGATACAGAAAAGCAGAGAGATACACACAGATGCAGAGAGGGATACAAAGACACGCAAAATAATTGATGTTCTTGGACTGAAATTCAAGGGAGTTTATTTTTCTATTTGAAGTTATGAAATTAAGATTTGAAAAATAACGATATATTTGAAATAAAAAGGTTTTTTTTCTTATTTTGCAATTAGCCTCCATTAATTAATTATTTTTCAAATAACATCTCATCTCTTTGAATGGTCCTATTTCACAATGTTTTACTAAAACGGTCCTGTTTTATAGATGAGCAAATAAGATAGTGAAAGGTACAATACCACTCATAAAGAAAGAAAGTCTTAGCCCCAAATTGAGTGTGTATTTCCTTTCCAACAGTTAGCCATGTATTGGGAGAACTATCCTGCATCTGTGCTTTCAAAATAGAATCAGACATCTTAGAATAAAATGATTTACAGGGTGTTTCTGGTGAATTTGCATTGGGTTATTATTGTGTGTGGCTCTTTGTCTTTCTGACCAATACATTGAGAGAAATATTTGCTTTTTTTCAGAAACATGAAATACAAATTAGCTATATCCTTAACTAATTTAGTTAATGAGCAACCTTTGTTTCAAGAAACAAAGTAAGACTGATCTGAATGCTCACACAGTATGATTAACTCAAGATACTCTTCTTTGTCAGCTTTCCTTGGCGTTTTAGGAAAGACCTGTTTCCTCCTCTAGAACCCTTTTATCAATCTGGTAAACCTTGACAAGGTAGCAAGTTGTTTCACATGAGTCTTGCCAAGAAGAGTCTTTCCATACTCACAGTAGGACAGTAAATGCTGAGAGATGTTATTAACATCACTATTAAAATTCATGCCCCCGTTCAGATCTATAATGGATTCATGTCCAGTAAGCAATACCAGAGCTGTGGGGATATAAAAATATTGGTATTAGTGATCATTTATATTTACAATTTTGATTTGTGGCTTTGAAGCTCTTACTGCTTTCAGGGTTGAGAAATGTGCATGCCCAATTTTCAAACTGAAGCATTTTTATTGTCTTACTGTTCCAAATCCCATATCACTGTATGAATCTACCTGCTGTTAGTGGGATGGGTATTTGTGCCATTCTACTAAGACTGGAGTTTGGCGCTAATAAGGATTAGTAATGACTTCCTATGATGTAGATCGGGAAGCATTACTCTTGGCCGATTATAGCAAATCAGATGATGTAGGATTTTTCCCTTTGGGTTCAGTTGTTGCCTTTAAGTTTAAAATACATATTTACAGTATTTGGGGTAGACTATCCAAGTTTTTAGTAACATTTGTTTTCTTGCAATGTTTGCCCTGCACAAAATGGTAATTCCAAATATATCCCTAAATGCCTGGCAAAGCATTTGAATGGATTGCATCAGCCATTGTGGAAGATTTCCCATTTTAGACTAGGAGGAATTTGTGGGGTCAAATGCTGCACAATGAAAGGGATTCTTCCTCATTGCGAGGCCAGAGGAATCCAGTGGCAGTTGAGGGCCTGGATTGTAAATCAAGCCTGTCATCCCCTTGTCATCTACAAAAAAACCTACTCACTTTATGCCCTATTAGGGTTTGTTATTAGGGTTTTGTGTTGTTTTCCAAAAACTTGAAGCAAAATTAGACTCATGAGGCATTTGTTCTCAGTGAGCATTGAATCTGAACTTTGGAAAAGAGGAACAAAAAAATAAAACTATTTAGAAACTTAAATGATTAGACAGTGTCTGCCACAATTATGACTGTATCTAACCAAAGTTATAGGACCACTCAATGTTTCTCAAAGGGTGCTCTGTGGAGGTCATAGACAGCTTCACATGGCTATTAGACTGGACTTCAGTGGTTTCAATAACTATGGCAATATTAACAGACTGAATTTATAATAAATTAATACATTTTCATGTGAAATATAATGAAAACTAGCTTCACCTCATTGTTTTCACCTAAAGCAACTTTGAACACTTTTCCATTAGATTTTGTGAAATCTCTTCTCTGGCCATAACCAGGAACAGGTGGCATGAGTGGCCTGCACAGCCTCTTGCCTTGCCAAAAACTTGGTGCTGGGCCAAAAAGTTTAAGAACCATTGCCTTAGGAGCAGAGAAAAGACAAACTGTTTGGGGTAGTTTATTATGATGATTCAGGATTCATTATCCATTCCACAAATATTTATTGAATGCCTACTATGTCAGCTCTGTGCAGTGGAGCCAGGGGCATGGCGATTGCCAAGCAAAACTTGGTTCATTAAAACATCCCAGCTAGTAAAACAACTAAATGGGAAATGAGACTATGAGGCCTGATTTCTGAGGACCAAATGCAGAACAACCAGGCAAAAATAATTTCTCCATCATTTGCCCGCACTCGATGGATGATAAATGAATATACACAAGGTATTAGGAAGAGTCTCGTTGAGGTAGTAGTTATTATATTATGTGCTAGAAAAGAAGCATAATAATAGACCATAAAAATAGACCATGGCTCTTTGCTAATATATCAAACCAGATCATACTAGTTGATAAAAGTAATGAGGCCTGTGTGGTACAATGGTACCATTTAAAAAAACTATCACAAACACCCACACAGAAAGGAATGCTTGCAGAGGGCTAGATGTGGGACCTGTAAAGCATCAAAATAAAGCAGTTGAGGTTTGCACACTGGTATATATACACTTACTCACCTGAGGCCTTATTAATCACTTAAACCTTATTTTATTTTAGCAACTGCTCTTTTACCTTGGGACTTGTATTCCAATATTATAAGGAAATTTCCCATTTTACTGTCATGTAATATTAATATTGGTTAGTAATATTACTAATATTACCATTCTTTAGCAACTGAAGCTCTTACATAGTGGCCAAGAAAGACTCAGCTTATAGCAAATTGTCTTTTGTAAATAGGGAAGTCAATACTAGAGTGAGGTTCCAGTGACCCTTGCCCACAGAGCCTCCCTCCTACCTCCAAACACACACACTAAAATATACAGACCTTTCTCTCTAATTTGGAAATGTCTTACAGGCTCCTAACTGATCAGTGTGACACAGGAATGAAGGAGCTGATTTATAGCCATACCCTTGTTTTAAAGGAGGGGAAATTGAGGCTTGAAGCAATTAAATGACCTGGCAGTGCACTGGCAGATCATGGCCACAGAGACAGAAGAGTTCCAGGAAAGCATTTTAAAAAATTTACTAGAAAAACAGGCATATTTAATTAATGGATAACCCAATTACTCTGCTGTTTATTCTATCTTGGACCAAAATCACTTTCTCAGCTCTAAAGTCACCCTTTATTTTGAGGCCTAGAAATAAGTTGTTAGCATTCACAGAGCAGAGGAGGGATACTTTATAGTAAGTGAGGGCAAAAATTAAATGAATAATCAGACACGAGAAGTTATTTTAATGCTTTGTGATTTTCCTCATATAAGGGAAAGTGGAAGCTTCTAAAATACTTGCAATTTTTTCTTCTCCTAAATATACTAGAGTAAAAGAGTTTAGACAATATGCCTGATACAGGAAAGCTGTGAAATTATGCTATATTTCTGTGTTGATAGGTGACTAGCAGGAAATCATTCCAAATGAAGAGTGAAAAGACATTACTTGGGGAAAATTGTATGATGAGGAGAATTAGCCGTGTGAAGAGATTTTACATTTTTTAAATTTGTTTTGTTTTGTAATACAAATAAATAAAATTACATTTTAATTTGTTTTGTAATACCTAACCAGAAGTGTTATCTAAGGCAAATTTTTGCTTTGTGTTTCAGAAAAGTGAAAGTATGCATCTGTTTCCCAAAGAATGTATGTGAAATATGTTAGTGTTTGCTGGAAGGGTATAATGACATACAAATGAAATTTTTTTTTGTAAGATAATAAAGCTTCTTTGAACAAAGGGTAACTATGCCATGAGTCAAGCAGAATTCCTCTTTCAAGGGCAAAGGTGAATTGATACTCATTTGGAATCACCTACAAGTAGCATTTTAAGGAAACAAATTGCTTCCTGTGAGTAGAGACAAAACAGTAGGTTTTAGTTCCATAACAGAGCCATATCCCATCAGCAGCACATGGAGGTTATTTAAATTCAGCTCTAAAATTGGCAAAAAAGAAAAGAATGATTTAGAAAATGATTTAAATTGTGGAACTTAATTTATGACAATATTATGTTCCTGTATAGATTAAGAACTCCAACACCATGTAAACTGTGGTTTTAGTGGCTTTGTAAGGATTATGTTCAATTTTTGCCTAATGAACTTGCCTTAGAACCTAACTCTACATAAGAAAAGACCACACTATAATTTAACATATGTCTGAGATCATAACATAAGGTTTCTCCCTGTAAAGCTACCTTATTCCAGGTAAGTTATCTAGATCAGAGGGGCAGTAGCCTTAATCTAATACTAATTTCAAATCAGTCTGTAAAACAAAACTAGCAAAATACCCAAGGTATTTTTTTGTTACGCATTTTCTGATTTCTATTTAGCCCTGAATAACTTGGATAATTTTTGTTGAGGTATCATTGAATGTGTGAGATGAACTTAAGATCATGACTTGCCACCAGGGTCATTTGCTAAGCTGGCTGCAGAGTTACTTTGAGTCCCTTGGTCATCCTGCAGCTTGGTGGGTTGATCGTGGGTGAATCATTTGACCTGTTGTCCTTAAACCGATGATTACCCAGTTAATGCCCCTTCTCTTGCTGTCCTAAGTAGCAACCCCAAAGGATCCACGCAAACTTTGCCTAGGAATCTTCTTGCACAGGTGGGGTCTTACCTGGCAATAACACCAACCAGGTGGTTTTTCACAGGCAGGATTTCTGCTGCAACAGCCCCGTGGCATTTTTCTTCGAAGTACAGCAAATATGCACTTGAGAGACATAGGAACCCAGACTGCAGGGAGCCTAATGAACTTCAGCAAAGCAGGACATGCATTCACATTAATATTTTTCCAGTCTAATAATTTGGGAATTGGCATAGGAAGGGGACTCTGAGCAATGGCCTTTCTCATGTTTCTCAGGTGGAAGCAGAAGCTATTCATGGATTTCTGTTTTCCTTCTTCCCTCTCCCCCTGACCCTTCAGATTTATGAGGAATCCAAGATGAATTTGGAGCAGGAGAGGCCGTTCGTCTGTAGTGCTCCAGGCTGTTCCCAGGTGAGTGTGGGGATCCTGTGCTCAGCCTTGCAGGGGACACTTCTGCCTTCCAACAGGGAAGCCCTCTCACTTGGCAGTCATGCTTGCTGCGGGCTTGCTTTCTTTATCAAGGTATCTTCAAAGTCCCCTTAACCATCATGATCGTGATGACCATGATCATCATCATTATTTTCCACTTTGAATAGTTTGAACTACTTCCCGCCCAGATCCTGAAATACATCAGTGTTGGCTATTTTCACCCGAACTTTTCCCTGGAAGTAAGCCAGATGCATTCTGCCCACCAGATGTTTGGGATTATTATTTCAGAAAGGGGGTCAGGGGGTGCCTGCTTTTATAATAGCCACTTGAATACTGGGCCTTCGATTTCCTGGTGAAATAGCTCACCATGAGAGGCTGAATTCTATTTTGTTTTATTTTCCCCTCTGAGTAAAATACCTCCCCCCATAACTCTTCTAGAACCCGCAGTTTTCCCATTTATCTAAACTTTTAGAGGGGAAGTTGGCGTGCTGTGGCTGGATTAAACCTCCAGCAGCTCCCAGCAAGTGGAATCACTGCAAGGATTAGATGAGATGCTGCATGGAGACTGTTTCGTATGGGGCCTGCACATCATTGGTCACTGTTCACTGTTGTTACTGTTAACTGCTGCTGTCACTACTACTATTACGCTGGAATCTACCTCCTTGAAAGAAATGGAAAACACCCATCACCTAAAATCAGAGTTTTATACTTTATCTTTGGAACTTGGTGGTGACTTTTTCTATACTTGTTCCAGTCTTTGGAAAATGACTACATATGGCACTCTCATGTCAAGATACTAATTTTATGGGATATAGGATAAGGTTCAAACTCAAAGCGCAGGCATCTTTCCACTGTGGGTGGGTGTGCTCTCTTCTCCAAACTGCCTCGTAGTTTCATGTGGACTCAAGCCCCACTCTTGCCTGTTTATGTGGTGGGGCTGATAGCACAGCACAAAGCAACGTCTAGGATTAGGTGATAGGTGAGGCTTATTGAAGCCCCTTCTTATTATGTCTCTCTGGAGAGTTTGTGGAAGGTTCTGGGAGCCTTCTGGGGGGAAGATGACAGGGAACATGAGCTATTTTGCTGGTGCCACGTTGCTGGTATAAGTTATCAGCCACTGACTGAGAAGCCAGAGTCCTTGCTCGGGTTCCGGCAAGTTCTTCAGGGGATTCTGTGTGAACACTGACTTGCAACCTATAAATAAGAAAACCAATAGGGAAAATTATTTTGTATTTCAATAATTTTTTTCAGCAAACTGGTTTTAGAGGTCATTTTGAAATAGGAAACACTGGGTAAACATAGATAGGTTGGTAAGTAACTGGGAAAATTCTGCTAGACCACGACTCTCCTTGTGAATGCAGAAAATCGCCTTATCTAATTAAGGTAAAACTGATTCTCCCTTAGTTTCTTTAAAGAGAAGTCTCAATAGCCAAAGGCAATCAGATAATTTGAGCCTTTGCTTTGGCCTTGAAAATGTGACATTTAGTTTTATTCTATTTGAGTCCCTTAACATATTTTGGGGGAGCCTACTATGTGCATGATACATACATTCCAGTCCTCACAGAGCTCCAATCTAGGCATCAAATCTGTAGCCATTCAATCAACTCATCAATTAAATAGTGAACTGCCATTTTCCATGAAGGACGAGCATAGGCCACCTTGAAGAGTAACTTGGGGGGATTTACTTTTACTTGGGGAGGATAATGGGAGCAGCTTTATGGAAAGGGCACTGAAGGGAATGGGATCCTCAAGAGACCTAGCCAAAGCCGAAGAAGGTTCATAGCAAGTCAGGATTCTGGTGGAGTCCAGGGTTGTGAATAACAGTAGAGGAGGGCCTTGGAGGGGGTTGGTAGCCATATGTAATGTGTTTAGATAAGTCAGGGCGGAGAGAACTGCACACCAGTCATTGGACTGTGTGGCAGCAATTTCCAAGCATGGCACTATTAATGTTTGGGGCCAAATAATTCCTTGCTGTGGGGAGCTGTCTTGTCCATCACAGGATGTGTGCAATCCCTGACCTCTATCTGCAGATCCCAGTAGCATTCCCCAGTTGTAACCAAAAATGTCTCCAGGCATTGCTAACTGTTCCTTTGAAGGTCAAATTGTCCCTGGTTGAGAATGACTGCCTGATGGTTTGCACTTTGGCTTTAGCCATATTTCTCTTTGGATTCCTTCTCTTTTGGGGGTCACCTACTTCTGGGTGATGCTCTCCCACACTATTTTATGTATTGCTATAACCATCTTTTCTCCTTTTTGGAATCAGGCAGGGTATAAATAAATAAACGCCATAGTCATGTGGTCACTGGTGTCGGGCGCTGCTGGAGCTGGGACAGAGAGAGGCCTAAACAGAGGCTGTTGGATTTGGCAGTTGGGTGCTTATGGTCGGACCAGATTGGAAGGATTAGCGAGTGAGTGGGTGGTGAGGAAGTGGAGGTGGAAAGCATAGAGGACTCTTTCAAGAACTCTAGGGAGTGACGGGAAGCAGAGTGATATAATGGTAGCTTGAGGAGGAAGCAGCTTGAGAGAGGTTCTTTTTAAATTAAAGGCTAGCCAAGCTGGATTTAGCCAAGGGCAAGGAGGAGTGAGCATGCTGCCTTGAAGGACGGCAACTGCAGCACCAATCCCAGAAGATACGAGGTGTAGAGGAGCCTGTGAAGGAGAGGGGCTACTTATTCCTTTGAAATAGGAAGGCATGGAAGTGGAATCTATGAAGTTACATGCAAATTCTGAGGCAGAGGTAGTAATAAAGGTGGAAGGGGGTGCATTTCTAATGACTTTGAACTTCTCACTGAAGGAGCAGGTTATTTCCTTCAGAAGGCTGAGGTGGACTGAGGAAAAGGTTGGAAAACAAGAGAATTGAGGATTTACATAATTTCTTGTGTTTGAGGTAAAATTTCAACCTTCTGCCAAATTTAAATGTAAGGAGGCATCTAAACTTGATGTCTCTATTTAAAGTGGAAGTATTCCTTTTCCTTGATAAAGAATATTATAAAAATATATTTTAATTATAACAGTATATGTAAAATATACTGTTATAAAAATAAATGTTTTTCCACTGAAGAGGTATTGGAATTGAGAAACTGTAGTAGCTGCCCAGTGACTTCCAAGGGTCTCATGGTGGGTGTTAGGAAATCACAGTCAAGTCAGCTGTGATCATGATATTTATTTAAGTGATGTTCCATAGCCAGGGAATCTATATGGAGAAAAAAGGATGGCTGGGCCTTGGAAAGGGGAGTAAATATGGATTATCTGTGCTCGTGCTGCATCGGAGTTGAATGAAGGATTTCTCTCCTTTTTTCCCTTGTTGGAAAGAAGCTTGGCTTTATTAGGAAAGGCCTATAATACCTGGGAGATTTTGTTATAGCTCCTTATACATTAGTTTTGTCCCAGCGGTGAAAAGAGACAATCTTGCTCTTTCTGATCTCAGAGTCCAGTGTTAATGTCACTATTCCTTTGCCCTCTGTGTTAACCATGTTTTGAGTTGCAGTGGCTTCTCTTAGGTCTGTATCTATTGCAGACTGTACATTTTGGTTATTTACAATTTGCTGCTATTTTCCTACCAAACTGTTTAAAAAGCACAGATATCCTATGTTGTCTATTTTGGAAAGTAATTATAGTTAATATGAGATAATATGGAAATTATTTTTTTAAATAAGTATCTGGTTAATAATCTGTTAGGCTATTATTTTACAGAGCCAAAAAATGGCTTACGGATATAAAGTGAAGGCTATTGCCATGTTGTTTCCTGAATATATATATCACAAAAGAGATTATAATAAGGCTTTTGACAGAAAGACTAAGAAACTTAACCTATGTCTCTAAGCCATATATGGTAGTCACATATTTGATGCAGTCATTAGATGGTAGTATAGAATACCAAGAAACTAGATGAACTCTGCATCAAAAATCCACGTATCATTATAAATCAGACTTCCATGTATTCATAAACCTGGAATAATTACATTGCCTGGCAAATTTCATGCTCTCCAATTTGTATGATATAAATGACAAATATTTAAATGAGTGATATTTATTCAAAGAACTACTTTCAGAATATCCTAACGGGTTTAGCCTAGTGAATTTCCTATTTTCATGAACACAAATCCATATTATCTGCGGAAAAGATTTCTATCGTCGTATACAATAGTAATCGAAATTTACAATGAATATCCCAAGGGACCGGGAAACTCTGATTTTCTAAATTGTCAAAGATTCAGAAATGCTCAGCAGAGCTTATTGTCTTTTGTGGTATTTTCTTTTGACTTTGATAAACCAGATATTCTGTTAAGTTCGGTTATTAAAACATACTAGTTTTAGTCAGGATAGGCTAGGATCTGCTACAATAAAAATCTACTCTGAAGCTCAGTTGTTTAAAACCACAAAAGCTTATTTCAGTTGCCCATGCATGTACTTCTACTGTGGATGGGCAGGATATTCTTCATGATCCTCCAGAATTCAAAAATGCTCTTCATGATTCTTCATTAATTTCTGGATTGAGGATGACTAAGGGGTCACTATTTCTAATATTGTAAGTCACCATGCTAAAAGGGAGTGGAGGTGCTTCTAGAGGGTCTTGCACCAGGAATTAGGTGCTTGCATCTGGGTGATATGTCACTTCCATTCATAACTCAATAGGTAGAACTAGTCAGTGACCCTACCCAACTAGAAGAGTGCAGGAAATCCAATCCTACCATGTAACCAGAAGATGTAGGGAGTCAGAGATGATGAAAAGCAATGATCCCCTATGTCTTACTAGAATTCAGCCAGATTTTTGCACAACATAGCCCCTGGTAAACTATAGTGGGAATAATGATGCATATATTTGGGTGTAATTCAAAGGAACATCCCAGCACATTTGCCTGCATAAAATAATTTGTCATTTTACTCATCATGCTTACACACTTTTTCAGAACGAATTCATTGTATTGCCCTTCATGTTTGCAATGCTGAATAAATCTTTTTCTCTATGACGACAATTATGTACTACAAAACTCAGTGGCTGCTCTTCCCTCTCCCTTTTTTTCTTTGACAGCGCTTCCCAACAGAAGACCATCTGATGATTCATAGGCACAAGCATGAAATGACTTTGAAGTTTCCCTCAATAAAAACAGACAATATGCTATCAGGTAAGGAGCCATCAGGCAAAGTCTTCCAGTGATCAGATTAGCTACATGTGAGATACTTGCTCTACTTATCATAGGATCATTTCCACTGGCAAATTCTGTACCTTGAAAATATACATTTCTAAGGTATAGCAGAGACTTAAAATCATTGTAAACAGAAATGTAATCAGCTAATGTAGTGTTCACTCAGCTAATTGAAGAGATGTGACTTCTCATTTTCAAGAATGTAAAATACTTATTACTCTGAAACTTGACTCCATTTAAGTATTTTTAAAAATCACATACCTGTAATCACTGAAGCAAAAAATTAATTAAGCTTGTATAATGCACACTGCACTATTCTGAGTGCCATGGGAGGTGCAAAGATGGATATGCCTCTGTTCTTGAGGACATCACAATCTAGTGTGCATGTGAAAATTCAGCTAAAATAGAGGACTGTCCATGATATATCCAAGGAGTGTAGTGAGGAAAAATTGCTATGTGGCTTTCGTAGAAAGAGCTCTCTTTTTGCACTGAGGTGGGCAGTGAAGGTTTCCTTAAGAATAGTATCTGCCTCGTAAGTGGGTGAGCAAACAAGATAATGCATGAAAACATAGCAAGTGCTCAGCAAATGTGAGCAGAAATAAATAATAATAGTTAATCCATCAATTAATTGCCATTCTTTCCCATTTTGATAGGGTGATGCAGTAAATTAGAAAGAGTGCAGGGCCAAGAGTGAGGAAACTCGAACTATAGCCTGGGCTCTGCCTCCACCAGCCAGATGACCTTGAGCAAGTTGGTGAACCCTTCTGGGCCTCAGTTTCTTTTTCCATAAAATGGGAATGATTTTATCTGCCTAGTCTATTTCACAGGCTTATTGTGAAGATCCAATGAAAGAATGTAAGTGAGAGTGTTTCATAAACCTAGCAGGGTAATTGAAGTATTCATTTCCCCTGTTCCTTCTCAGACTAGAAATATTTCAGCTGAGCCGCTGTCTCCCTGGCATTATGAAAGAGATAATACACCCATGAACATGTTTTAAGTGATATCAGAAGAGAAACTGACTGCCCTGGCAGGTCTGGCTCATGTAATTTAGCATTTCTATGGCACTTAAATTTTACACGTATTTTATTATCCCTATTATTAGTAAATCCTCTAAGACTTTTGTCAGACAAGTTATTATTAAACCCATATTTTACTGATTGAGGAGGAGGGGCACAGGGAGATGAGCAGCTTTCCCAGGCTCACCAAACAGGGCAAAGCTGAGGGCCTTTGACCCTGCAGTCCTAACTCACTGACTTACACCAGCCTCTCCATTGTCAGGCTTCACCAGTTTATACACACAATCGAATGCTCCTGTGACAGAGTATCCATACATCTTCACAAACCCACCAGCAGCTTGTTAATAGTGCAAATGTGCTGTGGTTTGGAAGACCCTGCAAGTTCAAAGGCAGCCTCTTCCCTCCCCTCCACCACCACCCACCACTTCTTTCTCAGCCTGTTTGTTTTTATTGAACTAGCTGGCTCTTCAGAAATAGTTTTATCTTCCTTTAAGTCTAGAAACAGAGATGTGGAAGTTCAAATCTGTAAAAATTATAAAAGCTTAGAAGGGTTAGGAAAGAGGTCTGCTTTTTTGGTTTTATCATTATTATGTTTTATGGAGTCGCATGTGGTGTGACTTTAGAGTTCAACAATGGATATATATATGCAAGTAGCAAGGCTGCAGACTTTACATTCCCAGTAGTTAAATTAATAAGTTGTCCTTTTATTTTTCCCAGATAGGATCTCTGAAATAGCTGGGTGGTAGGGGAGTGGGAGTGTGGGAGTGAGTGGTAGTGAGTGGTAGTTATGTGGCAGTATTACTACCATGGTGGTCAGTTTCCAGGCATACTGCTTGGATGGCCCTGTGAGGAGCCCTATCTGAAGGTCTGAAAAAAGTTATTAAAGATGTGTGAACATGTCCATACATTGCCCATAAGCAAGTTTTTGATTTAGGCCCTTGAAGCTTTTCAGTTGTTCTTACCAGATCCTTTTTAGTTTGAGGCTGTTGCTGCCAAAAATTAGCAGTGCCAGGGGGAAAATGAGTGAGAGAAAAGTTACTCTAATTTTTATTATGTCAAACCTGGATAAGAAAATGAAGGGAGAAATAAATATGAGGGAAAACAGAATGGATAATATATTGGCATATTTTCTTTTGCTTTCCCATGTTTTATTTTGGAGCTGGTATGAGGCTATTTCATACTCCCAATGAATTTCAGTGATAAATTTTTACACTTGCAGCCCATGTTACGTGCTTGTGGTCTTGTAGAATTTTTTCTTGCTGGAACAGAATACAGAACTATCCAGTACAGCTTCATTATTTTGCATTTAAGGACTGAAGTGCACTACATGTCATATGACAACATCCACACTGCTTTGTAATCGATTGTATATTAGGTATTTTCACTTTGCCTTTTTTTTTTCCCAGGGAAGACTTCAGTATATTTATCTCAAACCTTTTTTAATTTTAGCATATTGGATTGTGATTACAAATATGGCTGACGTTTTACTTGTCTATATTTTGATTTTTTTAGATTTGAATTTATGAAAAGCTTTGGAATATCTGAAAAATATTCATTAGAATTTTATTTCTTAATGTATCTTAAGCCTATTTTGTGGCCTAAAATGAAGATGAATGATTTTATACAGTTTGAAATATACAAATAATAAAAATAAAGATAGTATAAATCAAATTTTAAATCAGCAAGCATCATCAGGGCAAAAATCTTCAAGTACCTCTTGGGCCACATTTTTTCAAGCAATATTCAATTACACAAAATTTCATTTCAGATGAACTGGAGTTTGACATATATTAAGAAGATAAAGTATGGTAGGTATATTCATTACTAATTTCAGAATATCTGATTAACCTGCATTTTGGAAAGTCACTCACCATTAATTGCAAATATTACACTTAGGGAAGCTATTACACTTAGGGAAGCTATTAAGATGCCACAGACGTATTTTTTGTGGATAAGTGTCTAAAGAGTTGTAAGATCTGAAAAAATTTCATAGCTTTGCCATAAAGCCCCTTTTATTCAGGCCAGATAGAATTTGCTACTCCAAATGACTGTAAATGATCTTTGACATGCTACAACGCAGGGTGGTAAAAGTGACAGTCCTGGTATTTTATTAAGATGAGTCTGCTCTTATGGATGAACAGTAAACATGAAACCTCTCATTCTAAAGGGATGGTACTATTAGGGACATGAATGGGGGTGGCAGTGTTGGATTCTGAGGACAAAGACTAACAGCCTCTACCTGCTTGGGCCTTCCATCCTTACTTGGCCCATGTGGTACATTTCCAGAATCCTGATATGGTGTTGGATGTGAATCTTTCCCTTTAGTTGTTTTCATTCTGATAGAATATAATTTCATGGTGAGAGAAGTTGTGACATCAAAGGTTTTTAGGTGCTAACTTTGAAATGGGAATCCACTGAGGACAATATAGTTCCACACACAGGTTGCAAAATTACCAGCTATTATTAGAGATATTTGGTTTGAAAATTATGATCAAATTTCAGTATTAGAGGTAAGGAGTACAGTATTTGGGTCTATTGTAATGGTAATATGGTTAGGCATTCAGAAATTCCCAAATCTTGCACTGTCAGAGATCCCCATCCTTATTTATTTACAGGGTACCCAGGTCTATATAGGAAAAAAAAAAGCAGAATGGAAATCAAAATGCAACTTTATTTATAGCTGAACAAGCAAATAATATTCCAAATGAGAATTAAGTGTGTGTGTGTGTATGTTAAGGAAGTATGGTGGAAATACTGACCTGGCAGAACCTTTTGCTTTATAAGAGGAAAGGTGCAATTCAAGAGTGTTTTAGACCTTTCCTCAAAAGGTAAAACGCAGTCATCATCACAGGTGGGAAAAGCCTGAGAAAGAGACACATGGGTCCATGCCTTTAAAGTCTAGTAATCTGACCACCAGACATCATAGTCCACTTAATGCTGCAGGGAACTGGTGTGTGCTTAGAGGGAAATTAGGACAGGCATCAGCTGAGGTGTGTGGGGAGGAGCTGAAGTTGCCCCCCAACACCACTTACTCATTCGTGCGGTGAACACCTACTGAGCACCTGTCCGGATCCTGTTGTGCCAGGTGCTACCGATGCTGCACTGAACAGGACAGGGGTGGTCCCTCTCTTATTGGGGGTGGAGTTAGGAAGATGGATAGACCAAAAACAGAAGTCCAGATAAATAAATAAGAAATTATCAGCTAGTGACAAGTGCTATGATGAAGATAAGACATGACAATACAACACAAGTGACCAGTAGGCTGCCTAAGAGAGTTCAGGAAAGGCTTGTCTGCATGGGTGGCATTTCAGCCAGGCCTGATGTTCAGCACTGTGAGAGCAGATGTCTTTTCTCCCTGACTTCTGAATATGGTGAGACTGGAAATGGTAAAACCACAAAACTAGACGTGGTGCAGCTGACTGTATCTTCAATTGACGCATGGAAGAGAGGTGAGAGAGACTGGCTTCTTAATTCTGTTTTCCTTATCACCATCTCTATCTGATGCAGAGCATCTATGTAAATGACAACATAGTCCTTCAGAACCCAATTGTGTCCCTGGATTAGGTCTAGAATTAGGGCCTATCTTAGCCCCAGGCTCTAAACCTAATTCTCACCAGGAAGAAAGCAAGAATGTTGTTCCATGTAGTATAACATTTGTCTCTAAGAGATTGATCACGATCAACCAGACAATCTCAAAACCCAAATCCATTGCTCATGGATCTTTGCTACAAACCCTCCTTAGTAATCTATGGGCATTTTAAGGGGGATGCCAGAGGAAAGGTGACATATCTCACTCCAAATTCTTTTTGGAATGAACTGGGATGTAAAAAAAAAACCCCAAGAGTAAATAAATCACATGCACATGGCCCATATTTACCTCCTTTCCCATTGATGATGAAGGTATATAGTGACTTCCCACTTAGTAAATTAATCAGATCTTTATGGAGTAGAGGGTGGTGGAGATGGCTTGCATTAGAGGACAGCATGATAATAACAATAGCTACTATTTATTGTCTTATGAATATTGTTTATGCCCCTGCTTTACATATGTCATGTCATTTTAATTCTGGCCACTTTTATCATACAAGGGAACAAGATCAAGAGGATAATCAGTTTACTCAAAGTGCCTATCTGTCTGTAATTTTCTCACTGTACTCCTTAATTTGATAAGGAGCACATAGTAAGAATGTATTTTGGTAGATTAATATTTGTTTGGATATAAATCTATGAACTGCTTTTTCTTACATTATTGGCTTATCTCTTCAATAGTCATCAAATGGAGAAAATAGTCAAAAGTTTTCAATAGGTGATTATACTAACACATTAGCATTTAGAAGAACAAACAGTTGTGTTTTTAAATCAGATTTTCTCCTCCATTGTGAAAGTGCCTATTGGCATTTATAGGAGTTGTCAGCTTCTCACTCATGTTTCTAGCTGGTTGTGCAAAATAGAATTTTGAATAATTCACCTAAATGCCTCAGAGGCTTTGAACTGCAAGTACTCTTTATATATGAAAAGCTGGTTTCCAGTCTATTCCATTTGAAAACGAATCCTTTTTGACAGAGTGTAGAACTCAGGCAATTAGTGACTAAGTGGAAACATTAAGCTTTACCTTCCACTATTCAGGGCAGGTTTTGATAAGAAAATACCCTTGGATGCTGTAGTGCACTTGGCCAGCAATGATCTCACAGTGTTAATAACCTTTTTCACCAGCTCCACTCCTGTAAAGCAAACTAAAATTGTGGCTTGACTGCTATTGGAACACTTGGGGTAGGCCATGGCTGACAGTGAGGAGGTATGGAATATATACCTGTTTAATTAAAATCTGAATCTGCATCTTCTGGAGCCATGTGTCTTAAGAGCTGCTCTTGTCAGAGCATTTTCTGGTGGACTCATAGGTACTCTATAGGCACCTAGTCCACCAGTTTTCCACCTTGGCAGTAAATAAATTCCAGCATATGAGTCAAGAGTGTGACAGTGTGTCTCATCTCTCACTGACCTGGATCACCCCAGCCATGGTCAATTTTTAAGCATTCCACAGCTATTGTTTAAAACACAGAGTTGCCTGGGTTTGTCCCATGGTAGCACTGCCTCTTGAGACAGATGTAGGGAAATAGTAATGCCTATGTTACCAAGAGGACCCTGTTATTCCTATTATATATTCACACTCAATAAAAGGCACATTTATTGCAAAGAAGCCTGTCTAAAATTACATGGAATTCTGTCAGTTGTTGCTGATTATTGCTCTTATAAAGGATTGTGTGTTTTAAAATTCATTTAATGTGAACTCTCTTAATTAGGACTTTAATGAGACAGGGACTTTAGAAGATTCAGATAGGGACTAAGTATGAAATATTTTAAAGAATATTTCAGCATTTGCTAAAAAAATTCATGGGATAAATATCTAATAAAAATGCCTTTTACCCCAACTTTTGCTAAAATGGATATGCTAATTCCAATACTTTCATCTTTTGATTTTGGAATGGCACTCTTGAGAAATTCCATTGAGCCACATTTTGTTGGCTGAATCTGATTCATGCAAATAATGAAAATGCATTGTCTTTTTTAAAAATTGTATAATTAGAATGGTCATTAATTTAAACTCATGTTTCTTATCACTAAATTAGTGAGGCTTTAATTTAATACAAAATGATATAAAATTACTTTACATAGTCCTTTAATAATATTGTAGTTCAGACCAATAGAAGAGAAAATTTTGCTTAGGATGTTCACATTCTTCTCCTCTGCTATATGATGGGAGCTCTGCTTGTTTTTTCTTTTTAAATTTTTTAAAATTGATGACTGTCACCTTCCTTCTTTATCACTGAAGAAAACAAAACATAGACAAACATGTATATATATATATGTATGTATAACTCAAACACAGCTCTGAAACTAAATAAGGTGGCAATCTATTATTAAATGTAGAGCAGACTAAACACTTTTTAAAAGAAGAATCAGGTTTCAGGCTTTAGCTTTGTGTTTGTCATTTAGACTTTGGAATAATCATATACTTGCTGTGGCTGAAGCAGTTGATGCTAGGCAGACTATGGATTGACTGGAAAACTTAGCAACTTGCTTTTTCTTTGTCATAATAGTTCTAGCCATATACTTATCTTTTCCAGCTGCAATGTGTACAGGATTTCCCATCATATAACTGATGGGTGAATTCCTAAATAATAATGCCAAGTCTGTGGCACCCTTCTGGGTAGATATACAAGTAGAGTCTCTGCATGGCAAGTATCCTCTACCTAGGTATTTACTAGGTATGATTCTATGAAATCAGAGGCATGATTCTATGGAAAGGTGCTCCTGTGTTCAAGAAACCAACTCACCATCCCAGGAAGTGAACCAGACATTAAAATATGACAAACTTCACATAGGAATTTAAAAAATCCCTTTTGGTGCCATTTTTTCTTATCCAATTGGTAGAGAAATCCCCAAGGATGTGTGAGACAAGTAGTAGAAGTGGGTAAGGTCTCTTACTTGCTCTGGCTCCAAGTGCCTGGGTCTCCCGAGAGCCTGGTGTGCTATTCGCAAACTCTCCCCGACAAGGTGACTTACAGGTATTAAGGCAGCACCAATTCAGATTTACAAAGGCAGTAAAATACTTGCAACTTGGGTAAAGTTCAGACTCAAAAGTTATGAACTTTTAGTTTAGTTTGATATTTGGCTCATCACTTTCATCACTTTTCTCTCAGTCCTCATTAAGGGGGAAGCACTAAAAGAAAGGTGAGTGAAAGTCCTTAAATGATCATCTCCACTCTGAGTTCCCACTGGAACCAGTTCCTGTAAGTCACTGGGATGTGGCCTGTTATTCCTGAGCACACCTTTGATATTACACATGAATAGATTCTTGGTCACTATTATTCAGGATCTGGAACTGCTGTTTGTAGCCAGTGGTGCGTGTTCTTGGTTCTCATAGGTATGGTTTACAAGAATTTTAATTTATGGCCCTGGATATTACCCACTTACTTCAGGTCTAATTTCAGCAGGAATTATATGACAAGGCATTCCTGTGGCTGAGAAACTCTGCTTCTTTTATTTAAGCTGCTGATAGATTTAGCTGTCCCCTTTTTGAAGATTTGCACATTTTCTGGATTACTTGGAACTGGTACCATGTGGGATCAAAGACAGCTAGAGACCCTGTATTAATTCTAATAAATGTTAGAATAAAAGTTAAGCTACATTGTCCGGTTGCTGTTGTAACTAGAAAGAATAGCTCATTCACAGTAAGAAAATGAATTAAAAATTAGGAACAGGGTATCTTAGGTATTCCAAATGTGGATATAGATGCGTATTTTGCTTTTCACTCATATTGTCACACAGCACAGTCATATTTGGTCACATCACTGGGCCTTCATCTGGGTCTTCTGCTGCGGGGATGGGAGGGAACCGACTCTCTGTGGCCTTGCCTTACAGCTTTTATTTCCTTATTGCTGCAGAGGATCATGATGATGGACAATGCCATTACTATCTCTGCCATGCTACTTCAATCTCCTTTGCTGATGTATGTGGGCATGTGCTGGTATCTAGGAATAATTTTACTTAGAGGAGACAGAAAACATCCCTCAACTTTGCTTGGTCCCCAGAATGCTAGTCTGAATTTGATTTCATGGATCATCTCATGAACTCATCTCATATGGAGCCTGCTACATAGCAGGATTTTTATTCCCTGTACCTGGAGTTATGGCTCTCAGCTTGTAAATCTCTAACAAAGAAACATAGAATTAAAACCTGGAAAACTAAATTCCTACTGATGACAAGTGCTCTAATATTTTAGTTCTTTTATGTGATGGTTTCTCAGGTCTTTAGTCCTAGAAGTGTTCCTGCAAGAGAGTAGACTCTGTAGGATTGTAATGCAGTGCTATTGTATGAAGGATATAAAAGATGTTTCAAAAAAAACCAAGGATTATTAGGATTTTTAATGACTAATACAATTATGTGACTCAGTTTCTAAATGGGCCCTGGGGCGTCTTTCAGTTTTCTCTTAAGTAAAGTGAGGAAAATGATTTCTACTTAATGTGGCTGTGAAAATTAATGAGATGGTGCATACAAAACACTTATCACTATGCCTGGAATTAAGCATGGCATGCTTATGGAATAAGAACCCAGTAAATGGAAGAATATATTACACACATACCACACATATCCTTTTATTTCCACTGTCAGGTTTTGTCTACTTACACCTTCTGTTCAGAAAACATCTGTATATGTAGCCCTTACTTCTGGCCTAATTTCTAGTGTTTACTCAGGTCTTACTTATGTTCCCCTTTAGCTGTCCTTTAAATGGTCATGTTTCTTTGACCTTCTATCAGTGACTTTTGAAGTGAACTCATTATGGTGGTAATTTTATGATTCACAGAACCATACAGCTTTAGAACTTCATTTGAAAGAGGAGGAATATTAAGTCCAGAGAATGTAAGTGATTTCCCCCAAATCACATGATTCTAAAATCTAGATTTCTGGGTTGTCAGTGCTGTCTTTTACACCTACAGCAGAGTCTTTCAGACCTGAGAGGAGAGTCCAGGTAAAACCTGGGATATAGATTGAGAAGGGGTTATGTCTGAAGGTAAGAGAGGACTTAGTAGTGACAAGATGGTTACAAATTATGAACCCCTGTGCAAGGTACTTAACTTATTTCTCCATTTTAAAAATAATAATGAAACTTAATTATCTCATAGGATCTTGTAAGATCTAGATCCTAGACAATGTAGGTGAAAAAGGTCTGTAAACTGCAAAATTCTTCATAAATACTAATTTTATCTTCTGTAAACACAAAATGCATAACGTACTGGATACATAAATGTATATGTGTGCATCTTAATAAGTTAATGTGGTAATAAACCATTTTCAGTTAAACCCAATCCTTTGCATACCTTTTATTTGGAATATCCAATTTATGATCATCTGTGGTAGGCTGTCTGTGTACTGCATATAGATCCCAGTATCCTGGATATTGGGTTAAGAATGGGGAAGAGTGTAGATGGGGATTTTGCTGCATGGGACTCCAAGTCAACCATTTTTTGCTGAATAGGTTGGAAAGCCCCTTACTCGTAGGAAATCAGGAGACATTGCCCCAGAAGGGCTGAGTGAATGGGGATATCTAACTATTTTCAGTTTCATGTGTATTAAACTATTTCTTTGAATCTCAATGGATAATTTACTGGGATTATCTGCTCTGACTTAGAAAAGCAAATATGATTCTAGTTTATTGTCATAGGAATTTATAAAAAGAATGCAGAAATGGCATATTCATTTCAACTTCAGGTACTCTTCAGTTGACTGGTGATGATGTCCTAGACGACTGTGCAGTAAAAGATTTTGAGACTGAGAGTAGGTCAACCCAGACAAGTGCCATTATCAATGTAGCAGTGACTGCTGTAGGCTCAAGGGGTAATAGTACGTGTACATTGTGAAAATAGCACTGAGACCTTGGATATAATCCTCGTGTCACCACATCTACCTGGGAGACCTTGAACAAGGCCTTAATCACTCAGGGCTTTAGTTTTCCTCATTTGCAAAATAATTGGCATAGGCAGACTTCCCTCGATTGCTCTGTCTGGTTCTTATATCTTCCATTTCTGAAAAGGGGGCAGTTTATACAGTTTTATTCATGTTAACTCAAATACACCTTTACCAAGGAAGATGACCATCCTTAATGATTACAATTCTCCTCTATTTATTTTACAGGATCTTGTGAGATCTAGCTTCTACAGAATGTGTGCAAAAATATTTTGTAAACTGCAACTGTGGGGTAAATTTTAAGCCACATATAATGGTTTCAAGTCCTGCAGTTTCTAAGTTAGTAAGCTCTCTAGACAGTCAAAAATATGAAAGAAATTCTATTCCTTTTAAAGAGTATTCTCAGACATTCTTTTGGCCATAGAAAAGGAAAATAAAATTAATAATTATATTTTTAGCAGATGGAAGCTGAATGTGTTTGACTTGGAACCTTCTATTATCCTCTGTGACTTTCAAAATGAGAGATAGTATTACTAAATTTTCCTTCTCCATTAAGAAAAAGGACTTAACATGATTGTTTCTTTTTGTTTGATATAAAGATTTACAAAATCTTTTTTTCTCCTAACACGCTGAAATCAGGCTTACCATTGGCTCATCAGATATTTTGGCCTGATTTTAGTGAAATCATTTTTTCCCAGTTAAAAAAAGTCATTCCACACATTGCAGAGCATATTCAAATGATATGGATCCCAAAAAGTTGGCGGGATCTCCTGAGGTTGTCTGGAGGGAAGTTTGCAAAACCCTCGCACACTGAAGCCCACTACAGATTGCGGTCCTCCTGTGGGACTTATGGTTTTATTTTCTCCCTTATTCTCATTTTATTTAAAAGGCTCTAAGTTGATGGGTGGCTAATCGGCATCTTAATTAAGGTGAGGAGAGGGGATTAGTGAATTTAGCTCACGCTTGCTACTGTTTTTCAAGGAAAAGATCCTCCTGTGTGTGATGACTTGGTTCTGTTTTCAGATCAGACTCCGACCCCAACGAGATTCCTGAAGAATTGTGAGGAAGTGGGGCTCTTCAATGAGCTGGACTGCTCTCTTGAGCATGAGTTCAGGAAGGCCCAGGAGGAGGAGAGCAGCAAACGGGTAAGTTTGCTTGGATGGACAATTTGACAGGCGCTTCTTCTAACACCTGCTAAAAACTTGTGTGGAAACTAGGTGGGCCTGCACATTATATCATTATATTGATGTGGTCCTAAATAGTATGTTATCCATTTGCAAGTGTTTTTCTGATGTTAAAAAAAAATTGATGGACCCCTGAATTTGGTAGAATCCAAAGCTAGAAAAATCAGGGGAAAAACAGGTATCTGAAATATGAAATTCAAGCAAAAAACGTTACCTGATTTTTGACCCTAAGTCAGATAAGTTCACAAACTTTTTTCTATTTAAAACTAGCTGTTTCACTTGGCTAAATATTTATGGTGAGCCTTACATGGGTGATGAGTGCAGAAGATTAGTCAAAGAAACAAGAGGTGAATAATCAGCAGTTGGAGAGGGGATTTCATCTGATTTTGACCCAGGTTGTAACTGATTTCTATAATCTTCCTGGTAGCTCTCCACCAGGTTCACAATTACTTCCTAGTCATATTATTGAAAATCTGTTATTGTTGAGACACATAGGTTAATATAATGTGGAATATTTGTTCTTAAAAATGTAGAAAATCTACTTTATGAATCCCTCCAGAATATATTCAGGTTTATTATATATTCAGTTTTATTATAATGTTGTGCTTGCATTTTGAGATCACTTTATAAGATTAAGAAAAGGAAGTGGGGTCACAAGTAAATGTGATAACAGAGCTTTTTAGCATTTTTTTATTGTTATGACAGAGCATTATTGAATGTCCATAATGTACTAAACAACAAATTAGACACATTCCACGAAAGAGACTTAAAATGGGAAAGTTGGTTAAAAGGAAGGACCAAGCTAGGTCACAGTGAATTATGAAGCTCCAGCTGTTCTATCTGGAGAAGAAATTTTAAAAGGCTCTGATAGTTCTCTGATTGTTTCAAAACCTTTGAATCCTTCTCTATGTGAAATTATAATAATTTCCTTCCACCAGATTTTTCATGTCACATTCTCACATCAAAATAGTCAAGGGCTTGTATTCAGTCTGTACTGCTTAAGAAAAATCAGGAAAACAGCTGAAAGTTACAAGAAGGGTACAAAATCCCAATCAACTCATTTTACTTATTTATAATTAATTTGTCATTCGTACTTGATGCCATCCCACCCCATGATATGAAGGAAATTTTTTCTTTTTTTAAACAAACACTTATTTGCCAGGTGCTGTTCTGAGTACTTAAAAATTTTTAACTCAATAAAAATAGAAGGTGTACATTCTCTATTTCATTGCAGGAGAAATAGATTTTTAATAAAAACATGAAAATAGCAAGGAAGAAGAAGAACCAAAAAGTCTAGTAAATTTCCTCTGCTTGGGTAATAAATGTAGCTCTCCTGGTAGATGTAGCATATATAAAGACTGAGCAATTCATCGAGATAGTCAAGTTTGGCTTCTTAGATTAAACTGAGCTATAAGAAAGGTGTGTTCTTTTTTCATATTGTCTTTGTTTCTGATAGAATGGTTTTAACTGAAGTGTATGCCATAGATCTTCCTAAAGACATTTACCAAGGACAGCTTTAGGAAGCCCATGCTAAGGGTGTGGTCTTAGATGTTCTCCTTTACATTGTGCTCATGACCGTCTATATGAAGCCCCATGGGAGGAAATTCTTGCAGGTTTGAATTCCAGGAAATAGTCTGCTTCCCCTGAGGAACTGAAATATTTTCTCCTCATGGACATAAGAATCATGTAACTGGCTCTGTTTCTCTTTTTACTTTGACTGCTTGGTTAACAAAAAGCCAAGTTTACTGCTCGACTGAAAACTTTTTAGCAAACTCTGATGAGCATGGTTTACTCCCCCCTCTCTGCCCCACCCCCAATTAGACTTTCAGTTCCAGTTTGTTTTTCCACAGGACCTGATTTTTAACTAAAAAAAAATTTCATGCTATACATTTTTTGTGTGTGTGTGAGTTGCTTTTGATTCCCTATAGGTTGAGAAAGAGTAGAAATAAACTTTAAAAATTAAAGTAATTAAGCAAGCAAACTTGAGAAAGAGGACTATTATAGTTGTAGAAATATATATTTTGAAATGTTTTTTAAATGTCTTTTAACTTGCTTTTAGTCACGTGATGGTTTCATGATGGGTATGTGGGTGGGGGATCCTTCAGCAGACTTCCCTTGTAGTTTTGGATGGACCTCTCAGGAGACCACTCTCTCAAGTCCCAGCTTTGCTTGCACATACTGAAAGCTGGACAGCATTCAAGCTGTTGTGGTATCCTTCACTCTTGCCTCATGCAAACAGAGGACCACACCCAGCTTCTGGTGGCCATGGCTGCATGGGAAGGCATCTTCTGGAGGCCTAATGCGTGTTAACTCATGCAGTAGCCAAATGGGCTGTGTTGGTGATTTCTGCCCTAGCATTTCTTTGGAAGCCACAGGGTGTTCAAATGAGGAGCTGGAGATGTTCTCCAATCTGCCGGTACCCTTTTACCCACCATGTTGGTCACATTTCTCCAACTACTAACATTCTTGGCACACTGCCACCCAGCTCCTACTTCATTTATTCTCTGCTTGGAAAATAGCAATACGAGCTCTTTATTCAGTGTGTACCCTCATTATTGAGTGCTGTCTTCTCTTTCTTTCCTTTTGATCCACACTCGTATAATTATCTTTTTAATTCTGTGTTTCCAACTCTTCTAATTTATTTTTCTCTAAGTCTTTTAATAGAAGACTCGCATTAGTTTCTTCAAGTTTTAGAGAAATGGAAGATGGATTAATTTATCTGGAGAATTTAGTTAAAAAGATTCTTGCTTGAGCTTTCTAAGTATTTTATACAAAAATATTGGAAAGTTTGGGTCAGTCTTTCCCTCTACCTTTAAATTTCTAGTCTCAGTTTTGACTAGAAAATTCTTTATTAAAGAACAAATAGATACTTGATTCTTGCTTAGCCTGTGTAGCTGTCTTTTGGGAAAAATTCTGTTCTACAGACTATTTCTAATCCTGACATCCTTTTCCAAAAGCCCAATGTGTGTATAGAAGGAAGACAGGCTAGAGGCAAGTTGTGATCAATGGGAAAAACCCCAATATCTATATTCATATCATATGTAGCAGACAACACATTCCAAAGTTGCCTTAATCTTCCAGATTAATATAAGCTCATAGCTTCAAAACTCTTTGATAAAATATTTTTTCCCTTGGAAAGCATTCATCACTAGCAGGCCTCACAAATCTCCTTTTGCCTATGGCTTAGAAATCAGGCTAGTCCATGTCCTGAAACAGAGGAAAACTCTAGCTCATCATTTATTCATGCAATAAGTATTTTCGAGTGCTGCCCCATATTCCAGGCACTGTCCAGTGCATTGGTGAATATATCACAGACTAAAGCTGATTAAAAACAAAACAAAACAAAACAAAACACTGTCTTTGGGTACATTACTTCTCATGGGCAAGTCAAATAATAAGCAGGTAAAAACAATAAAATGTATGACATATCAGAAGATGCTAAGTGCTGTGGAGAAAAATACAGCAGGGAAAGGCACAGGGAGTGCTGGGGGTAGTCAGAGAGGGCATTGCTGGTAAGTGGACACACAGCAGAGACCTGAAGGAGGAGGAGGCCTGAACCAGGTGTGTGCTGGTGAGAAGAGTGTTCCAAGTGGAGAGAGCAGTTAGTGCAAAGCCCTGAGGCTGGCAGATGCTCTGTGGGTTGGAGGAATTGCAAGAAGGAAGGTATGTAATAATGCTAAAGAGTGGGCATGGGAGAGCAAATCCAGGAAGGCTTTGTAGACTTCAGCTTTTTCTCAGATAAGATGGGGAACCATTGGACATAGCGATAGCATCTGACTTATATATTGGAAAGATCACTTTGGTTCCTCAATTGAAGGTAAACTGTTGAAGGGCAATAGCAAAGAGAGACCATCTAAATTAAAGATGATGGCAGATTGGTTTAAGGTAGAGATGGAGGGCATAGTTAGGTTCTGGATCTATTTTAAACATAGAGCCAACAGGAATTGCTAGTGGATTAGATCTGGGGAGTAATAGAAAGAATGGACTCAAAGATGAACCAGGTATTTGGCCTAAGCAACTAGAAGGATGGAGTTGCCCATGTGAGGAGCAGGTCTGAGGGTAAAATTGAGGAGGTTGTTTTAGACTTGTTAAGTGGAGATATTGAGTGGGCAGATGAATATATAGGGCTGTAATTCAGGAGGAGTTGGCCCATCTGGAGATACAAATTTGGGAGTCATTGGCATATAAGTGGTGTTTAGACACATGAAACTTGGTGGAATCTCCTGGGCCAGGAGTGAGTAGAGGTGAAGCAGTGAAGAGGTCTGAACATGGAACTTGACAGACTGAGTGTTCAACTCTCTTCAGCGGCCAGAGATGACACAGAACACCCTGTGGCCAGAGATGACGCAGAACACTCCTGGGGTATCAAGTCAAGTAGGGGAATCCCAGCAGGAATGCTGATTGGACTGTAATTACTTGCAATCAGCATGCTGATTTCGTGTTCCATGATAGAGGACAAACCAAAACCAAAACCAAAAAAGAAAAAGAGAAGGGTGAACTGACCTATTCCATTTGATTTCCTTTTTTAAGTATAAAATCGAATAAATGCATATCCAGGAAGCAGGAGAAAGCTTTATCATATGATAGCAGTCATATGAGAGTGTTTGTGCATATATGTGTAAGAAAAAGGAGAATTGAATGGACCAAAAATGAACTCCTTTGTATTGCTGAGAGAAATATAACATTACAGCCTAACGCTGAGGGCCCTGAAGATGAAAAGTGTGTTGTATAAGTGCTGAGTGTTGTTATTCTCCCTTAGGACCTGAATCTGACTCATTATGCTGATGCAGCAATAGCAAATTAGGACATTTCCATGCTCTAGAATTCCTACCCAAATGATGAAAAGGGCAGTCTATTCCCAGAGGGTGTTCACTGTTTAACACATGGGAACACGGGACAAGCTACAGCCCTAAGATCTTGGATACCACACAATAGGAATCATGGAACAGGGCATGGACAGGTCAGCCTCAGCTCAGAAAAGTAGGCTGCTCAGTTTGATTAAATTCTGTACCTGAAGATCAGTTACCTGATGCCATCAGTTACTTAGGGAGAGAGGGTGCAGAGAGGGAGGTGCTTTGCCTCTGTGCACAATCTCACTCTATCAGCCTCTGACTGGCACGGCTGCTCTCTGGGGAAGGTGCCAGTGGCATTGGATGGAAATAAAAGATACCAGCCTGAGCAAACTTGCAACAGCTACATGTTTCCAGTTATGTTAACATGTTGCTTCTGTGATGTTTGTATAAAACAATGCCTCCCTCCTCGAGAGGTCTGGAGAAAAAGAATATTCTGAAATCTAAACTTGGTTTTACCCAGGTTTGAAAAATGTCACCATGTTTGCTAAATCCTAGTAGATGAGACTGTTTTTTATCTTTCTTTTCTTTTTTTCAATTGGCACGACTGAAACAAAACACCCATTGCCAATGTTATAACCTATTTCTTCCCCCAGCTCAGTGACTGGAAAACCTAACCCTTATATTATGAGGATCCTTTTTGTCCCCCTATTTCCGTACATGACAAATGC
The DNA here is from genome assembly GCA_032199065.1 of Smutsia gigantea. NCBI lineage: Eukaryota > Metazoa > Chordata > Mammalia > Pholidota > Manidae > Smutsia > Smutsia gigantea. The sequence goes on along the minus strand of JAVSCE010000871.1, from coordinate 126,633 downwards.
AAAGTACTTCCAGCCCTCTCCTTAGGGGTTCAAATCATGCCCTCAGCGTAGGTGGAATTCGATACTGGAAGAGCAGTTGGCTTGGTCTTGGAATCCCACTCAGGGAAATTACTAAGTCAATGGATAGACTGGAATTTATTTCATGTATTTTAGTTCCCTGGGATTTAGGATCAATGAGTATAATTTTAACAGAGATTATTAATAATTGGTATCCACTTCACATATGTCAATGAATCAAGATGTGATCTGTGGCTTTGTCTCAATTTTACAATGAAGTGGGAAATAAAAAAACTGTAGAGTTTTTTTTTTTAGTGGAAAGTCAGGGAAAACATTGTTTATTGCCTTACGAAGAATGAGCACTGAATATCAAGTACATTTGGTGTGGATGATGAGGGATGGTTCACAGCTTGGAGAGGTACCAGGTGCTTAGTTATCTCCTCTTTTGGAGAATTGGTATTTTAAGATAATTTGGTCCTTAACGGCCGAGTCCTCATGACCTGACTTATTCAATAAAGAAAAACTTACCTCTTGAGGCTGAGGATTAAATTTCTAAAGCTAACTCATTTGGAAGTTGATGGCTTTGCCTTCAGGCAGTGTTAGAGTCCAAATTAAAGGGGGTGGTGGCCACAGCAGTAACTGCCAGTGGATGTCTTTTAGCCTGTAAGTGGCAGGTTTCATTGTTCTCTGAGTTCAGAATTAAGCATTTAAGTTTTTTTGTCATAGGTTTTATTTATATGTCTATCACATGACATTTGTCCTGGTAAGATGGAGGTCTCTGCTTGAAGTCTTTTCAAGAACTAATCACAAGCCCATCAGAGGCTAAAGTTTGAATTAGAAAGGTTTTACATCCATTCTGTGCTGTGGTGCATGTTCTAATATGACATGCTGATGTTTCCAGCTATGGAGTTGAATAAACTGGGAGAATTGGGCCCTGTTTGAGATATAACATGAAGATTACTAGAGGAAACTGGGCATTGATTTGGGGAACCTCAAGTTGTGTTGGAAATGTTGCAGAATGAAATAGTACTTTCTTGCACCAGTGTTTCCTGTTCAGTTGTTACTGGGTATGGTAATGATCAAAGAACTCATATATATATCTGAAGCATATTCAGGTCCAAGTATGACATTTTGAACATGTTATTAATGATAATTTGATTTGGGGCCCTTTCGTTAACAGGGAATAATCTCGGACTATTTTGTCTCTGCCTCTTTGTCTTTTGACTGTATGCACTCCAAAGAGGTTTCTGTTTACACCTACTGTCAGAAAATTCATCTGTTCTCATAGCTTAACAGGCAATCCACCCAGACAATTCCTTTATCTATACATCTAGTCTTCACCTTGGATTTGAATATTAGTCTCTAATCTCCAGCAATTCCTCACCTTCCCATTTGAATATGCCAATCCTTGCCCAAAACCTCACTCAGAGCTTTCTTGTACAGGCTAACTGCTGTGTCTGACTTCTCTGGTCTGTCAGAGGCATATTTTGCCCACCTACCACCAGAGTCAACTTTGCATCCCACCTTCCTTTGCCCCATTCCCTAGATCCCATCAACTTTCTTAGGAAAGAGTACTCCTCTCTTCCTTTTATTTTCCATTTCTATCACCTCAAGTCCAGGCCATCATCACTTCCCACAGGGTTATTGCTGTGAATTCCAAGAAAGGTTTTTGACCTCTCACCTAACTTGAAAGAAGTACCTGGCATTAAGCATTACTGAGACATCAAATGAATTTTTAATAAATGAAACTAACTGAATGTATAAACAGAAACAAAATCTTGGAGCTGTTTGCCTGTGGCAGTCACAGGTGTAAGAGGGAGAATGCTGAGAGTATCAAGAGAATAATCTTGATTCTGTGACATTCTATGCATGGAATGTATCTAAAGGACCAGAGCAGGGATGGCACTTGGTGTGCACTAAAAGACAAATAAAAGAAGCAAAAAATAGCCCCAAACACAGCGGAGTCCTGAAGCTCCCCAGGCAGTACTGTTAACCCACACTCAGGCTGGGAGGACTGCTTTTTTAGCCTGCCTTCCCATCAGGCGGACTTGCTGTGGCTGAAAATTAGCCCGATTGAATTATTTGACTGGGAGGCTCCTGACTAAAACAATTATGAAGCTCAGCTTTAAGGGCACAGAAAAGGGCAGCTTTTCCCAGCAGGAGACTTTCTCATGAGGGTGATTTTTCTCTTCAGGTTAGGTTGGATTCTCAGCTGGTTAAAAAATCACTCCTTACCTGTCTCAAGGCAGGCAAGGCAGGCAAACCAGGCAAGCCAGGCTAGGATTTCAAGGTATTAACCCAAACGGAATCATAACAGGGAATAGATATTCTCCTCTGAAAGAATCAGTTTCCAGCTGTGAGTAATTCAGGACTTCCAACTCACCAGATAGGCACAGAGAGGCGGGTGTGGACCTGGACACAGGAGGCATTTGCATTTGTAGAGGAAGTTCTTGCTGTCCTTTGTAAGGCCTGTGTCAGTGCTCTCGAAGGCAAGCAGGAAAACAGATCTGTTTTCTGGGCCAGACTGAAACAAAATGACTAAAAGATGAAGCTTCCATTGTAGGCAGTAAACAGTACTCACATTTGTAAAACTGGGCCAAATGTTAGACTCACTGAGCATCTGTAGCTAAGAACCACTTACCTAGGCCCCTCACAGAGATGTGAGAAGAAAATTGACATTGTAGAAAGAGAAAAGGAAAATAATAATTGCAAGAGTCTCTGCCTCCATCATCTTGCAAATCCAGGTGAACATTAAGTATGGTTTAGAGCAGGTATGGGAGTGATTTACTCTGGGAACCCTGCTTTCACATTTGTGTGTTGTTAAGTTATTTTCATATTGATAAGGCTGAGGCCAGGAACTGGGATTCTGAGCATTCCTCTGTCCATATTTCCAGCACGCTGGCTGTCAACTCAAACCTGTGGTGCAATTACTGATTTTACCATCAGAACCCTTCAGGGACATTTTCCTTGCTCTTCACCCAACTACTGCCAAAGCCCAAACACCTAGGAAAGTTTATGAAAGGGTAGACATATCCCCCTGAATTACTTGCATCACATTCCTACACTTTGGGGAACTAGCCCCCAGAGGCCTCACAAACTAGTTAGACTGGAGATGAGGTCAGGCTGTTCCCTTGGGTAGCCATGCACAGTTTCACCTGCTTGCTCCTTATTATTTAGCTAGGATGATCCTTCCCAGGTGCAGTCTCCTCCAGAACATTGCTGTACTTCACTTTGTTCTTTGCTTTCTGGGGTATTAAAGGCTGTTTTTGGATGGTTTGAACCTGTGATTCTTCTGTGTGACAAAGCTAGTTCTTTCATTTGGCTCTAGATTGAAATGGAATGCCAGAAGGACTTTACTATCAGCATCTCCTCTAAGCACATAGTTTCTAAAAAAACTCATTAGCATTGGCAGAATCAGACTGGTGTGTATGTAGATGATGTTTTGACTTTTGACCTGAAGGCAATGTGAGCTGTTTCATTTGATGGTTTTGGATAGTCCCACCTCCAAGCACTCCCTTCATTGTTTGGCACAGTGTGTGCTTCCCCAGTGCTCTCGGGGAACTGAGGCAAACCCTGCATTTGAATTTGGTGTGGCTGTAGCAACAGGCATCGCTGGGAGCTGCATTACGTGCAGAGTCCCCCAGCTGTTATGTGAAAACTTTGAAAGTTGATCACAGTGCTGTCCGAATCCCGCCTGAGCTGGAGCTGGGTGCGGCCTTTTGCTGTGACTTTATGTTTGGGTGGAGGCTTTTTTGGGCTCTGTAAGCAGTCATGTCCCCAAAGAAGAAAAGCCGTTGTGTTTGGCTTGATTGACCACAGATGATGCAGTACTGGGCATTTTGAATCACAGCCGCTTTCAAAGAAGTCGTCCTCTTCCTGGCTTCCTCTTGGTATGATTTGTTATGCACAGAGCTTCGGAACTTTCCCAGAGGATTTATGAACATGAGGCTTTTGCTGGATTTGTTGGCACATTGGCCCAGGCATTCCTATCCTTTCCAGGGAAAGCCCAGAATCCTCAGCACTCTAGAATAGAGCGTGCATGTGAGCTCCACCCTTTTAGCCCCACTTGGTTGGTCCCCAAGTGGCCAGGAGGCACAGGACGGTCAAGAATTCTGGCGGCCCATTTTTGCAGTATGATGGGCCAAAGTGTGGTGTGCAGTGTGAAATCCTTGAGCTGCTGGTCCACATGAAAATGGTCTCCTAGTACTTCTGCTATTCACAACAGCCCAGATGTGGGTGGTAGAGTATAGAAGTCCCATCAGCTACCTGTGGTCACCCATGGTCCTTCTGAGGATAGGTCAGAAGGTCAGAAGTAGCCTAACACTGTGTCACACTTCCCAGGTCATTCCCTTCACTGCATCTCATTATGTAGGCACTTCATCTCACATCATCAGGAGAAGGGTAAGTACAGTACAATAAGATACTTTGAGAGAGAGACCACATTCATGTAACTTTTATTCCAGTATATTGTTATAATTGTCCTTGTATAATTGGTTATTGTTAATTTCTTACTGTGCCTCATTTATAGATTAAACTTCATCATAGGTATATACATAGAGGAAAAAAACCATAGTATATATAGGGTTTGGTATTATCCATGGTTTCAGGCATTCACTGGGGGTCTTGGAACATATCCCCTGCAGATAAGGGGAGACTACTGTAATGTGGAGTACTGTCTGAATTAAGGGTGAGGGCAAGAAATCCTAACTCCATTCTATCACTCTCCAAAAGTCATGCATGACTTCATTTTCTCACTGCTAACCTGGGTCTTTTAACAACCTTAGAGTTATACAAATACATATTTCAAATATATTGAGATCTCTGGAGAATAGAAAATAAAGCTCATACATAGGTAGATGGTGATAGATGTGCATATCACTGCAGCATCTCACCTCAAACATTCTTTCTGATGTTGTCTAGAAGAAGTGTACAAAAAAGGGTCCTGGGAGCAGAAGTCCAAGCTCTATATTTACAGAGACAATAAGTCAGTGGTGACATCACTGCCTGAAGGAGTGTCTCTCCCTACACAGCATAGGGAGGAAAATAGCTCCTTGTTCCAGATCTCTGCTAGATTTTTTTTTTTTGCACCACAATCATGCACACATATATGTGTACATGTTTTAGGAAAAGTGATCAATCCCAGCTCTGTGAATATTTCCTCATCATTCTGACCATTACCTAGAATTGCCCACAATGTCAAATTCAAAACCAGATTAACAGACATTTGATGTCAAAGAATAGCTACCTACTGTCCTCTGATTGTGAAGATGGCATAGTGATTTGTCTACCAGCTGGGTGTGAACTCAGAGTTGATTTACCATTAGTGGTGATAGATTTGCACGGATCCAAACACACATGCCTTCCCAGGGACCCCCTTGTGACCAGAGGCACATATTGCCAGACAGCTGGCCAGGGCCAGGGGTACATTCTGTGATCGGAGGAGAGGGGAACTGCTTTGACCGCATTAGTGCTGTTCTTTTAATTGAGTGCTACAGTCTCAGACTACAGCTCCAGTACTGTACTCGTAACACAATGGACTGGTACATTTTGCAGGAAAACAGTCTGTTAACCACACTGGTGGAATATTCCAAGCATTATTTTCTCTTCTGAGATTTCACATTTGCCCTTCCTAAAGTCTACTGCCATTTGACAAAAATCTCATGATGATGATCATGGAACAGTGGTTTGTTGTTGAAAACAAGTGTTGAGATGTCACATCCATGCTTCAGTCAAACTGAAAAATGGACACGTAGAGAAATGCCTGAGACGCTCATAGAGAACAGGGGATAGATGTCTCTGATCTTTGCGTATGGGTGAGTGTTAGATGGGAGAATGTGAATGGTGCTTGTGTGTATGCTAGGAATGGCTTGAAAGGAACTTAGCCACTAAAATACTTTGCTTGGATGCTTTGTGGGATTTATTCAGTTCATCCTCCTGAACTTACTGGCTTTTCATCAAACAGTAAATACCACTCCAACAGAACCATGCCCTGTGAGTATGGAATGTTGGCTCTGTGCAGTTTTCAAACATCTATTTGGCACTTACTGCACTCACACACTTTTATCCAATTTCTCCTCCTTCATTTCAAAGTCATAGCTCTTACTTCCTCATCCCCTGCCTCTGGTGTTTGTGAAGCCCCTTTCTTTCAAGTTTGCTGCTGAAACCATTTGATATATTTGCCAGTCAGAGAATGAGGTCTGAACAAAGATGACTAATATTTGCATTCACCTTTCCTTTCCATAGAAAAGAGAAAGAGACCCAGTCTGATTTTTAAAGTGGTCCTCATTTCCTACACCCCTGGCAGACATAACCCGCTCCTAGTGTCAAATGCCTTTCCCAACAGCTGTTTGGTGATTCTGTGTCACTGGGCTCACTGTAAAATCAGGCATATCCTTTTTAATTACCTGTTCATAGTTCAGCAATGCTGAGGTCTGTGGCACAGAGAAAGGGGATAAACCTTCATTGTAATGGATTTTTAGTAAGACTATCTCTGAGATAAGAGTCCTAAATCTTGGCAGTCTCTTTAGCGTACACATTTGTGATTGCACACACATTCTCGGCTCCCCAGAGCTGTGTTGTAAATGGAGTTCTCTGGACAGGGCTGGGTAATAAGATACTGCAGATACATTTGAGAGCAAGGTGCACTTTTGCTTTATTTATGAAGATAGACATGCTGGTTGAGGGCTTAATCACAGCTGATAAATCATTTTAAGAAAGCCTATTAGAACCATATGCTGATTTTTTGCATTAATACAGTGTGTCTGTTTCCAGTCTAATAAGACAGGGTTTTCTCTCATGCTCTCTGTGTCTCTTCAGTGTGGACTATTTATCTGTTTAAGTGGTATCACTTGTGTGGGAGCATTTATCTCTTTAAGAGGGAACATTAATAAAAGAAGGTGAAAGGAGAGGGGGAAGGAAAAATGAGCAGAGGCGCCCACTGCACCGTGCCTGTGTGTGTGAGCACATGTGTGCACATGTGCTTGTGTGTATGTGTGTGTGTTTATGGTACTACAAAGGAAAGAGTCAAAAAACTGAGAACAGGAAACATCTCAATTAGAGTTTCAGAAGACTGTGGATGGGTCTTCACTCAGCATAAGGTAGTCATTTCAGTCCAGGTGGTTATAATACTATAGTAAAAGATTATCTGAATATGGGGGGGAGGGTGCACTGACATTTTGGTTACCTCACTTTTCCCCAAACTAGGAGAGGTCTGTCCCAGGAACAGGTCCCAAGGCTCTTTAATGAGAGCCATATTGGGGCTCCAACTGTGAGCCAAGTTCTGTTTATCACTAATTGTAGGGATGCCTTGCAGATCTTTTCTATTATTTCCCTATTATACCCCTGCTCTTTTTATTATCTTGCCAAAATTCAAACAGTAATAATTGTAAGATTTATTGTTTATTAATAGACCCTTCTGCTGCATCAATCGCTGTATTTAATAGATTTTAAAACAGCATGGCTTTTACTAAATGACTGGATTTATTTTTACCTTCCACAGACAAGTCATGTATTTGTGCATCTCACTTGGCATACTTCAAAGCTCTTCCATGGTAGTCCTCCAGAATCCTGTGTTTCTAACCATATAAATAAGGGCTGTTTTTTTGTGCACAGACAGTGCTTGTATGCCAGGAAGATGTTTTAGGAAAGGATATTAATTTATCCTGTAGGATTACATCCAGGTTGGGTTATATGACTTTTAAGTTTCTTCCCAATTCACAGTTTCCATGATTTAGAGATAGAGATTAACTGAAAAGCCCATTTTATACAATTTAGACCTAGTGGGGAAATATAACAGCAAATTATTAGTGAGATTATAAACAACTAATAATAAAATTCACTACCATTCATTGGATTTCTACTGTTTGCCAGGCATAGTACTAGAAGATTTGTTTGTATTAGTCCCTGATCACCACAATAATTTTATGAGATAAATGTTTTTACCCTCATTTTACATAATAAGAAGTTAAAGCTTAAGAGTTTAAATAATTTGCTGAAAGCCACAAAGCTAGAAAGTTAAAGATCCATTATTTGTATTTAGGTCTGTCTACTGGAAAATTCATGTGCTTCCCACTTCTTCAGACTGCCTCTTCCTATCTTTATTTCCTTATGGTACATGTATATTTTAATATATATGCTAATTTTTTAAAAAAGGTTCAATGAAAGCTTTGTAAAACATCAAGATGTGCTTGACCTCCACAAATACATGAAAAACATCTTGACTGTACCCACTATATCCTGGTCTTTAAAAATTCTTCTATAGGCCTCCAGTTTTAGCTCCATATTCTTCCATGTTCTATAGCCATGGCTGCAGACAGCAGGCTGGCCCTGAAACCTCAGGACAAAAAGGTAACTTGCTTTCCACATTGTATTTTTCAATATCACCAAAGCCATGCAGTAGTCCACCACACCTGCCCTACTCAGCAAGATGCAAAATTCCAGTTCCAGTCCAGATATGGGACAGTTCTCTCATCTCTAGCATTTTATGAATAATGCCCTCTTGCTATGGGAATTTCCTTCCACATCTGGTCCTAGTGACCACTGGAGTAAAATGAACTTTTTTAGGTGGAGATGTATTTGGAGCTTACATTAGATTCTTATAGAATAGTATCTACTTGAATGACTACCTCTAAGGAGAACCCACTTAGGAGAGTGCTGCTATGGTCTCTTGGGGCATTGCCTTGGGATCCAGAGGGTTGCCACCACATCATTTCTGGGGTTCATGAAGTTTTGGTACTAGGATAAAGCATAATTGCTAACATATAGGCTATAGTCATTGTTATATACTCAGATATTGGATTTTAAAGGAAAGCTTTGCTGTGCACCTTCCCTACACCCTTGACTTCCATCTTTGAAGATGTTTCTAATATGTCCTCCCAATTCAATTGAACAAACTCTTTTTGAGAGTTCAGTATGTCCCAGGTGCTGCATGAGGTGGGCCAGGTGCCAAGGCTGCCTGTTAGTGGGGGAGCTGCTAGTCTTGAGGTATGGGGGAAAGTTTGGCTTTCTTGATGAATCCTAAGCTACTCTGGGATCATGTGTACAGTAAAAATAGCAATGGCTGTGGCTACGCAGTTCAGTTGCATGGTCTATGATCTGACCTCAACTTAATTTATCAGTTTTCTCTTCTGTGTCATTTTCTTTCTTGTGTCTTTTCTGCTCCAGGAAAATAGAGTAAGTCTTCCTTCCCTAAACCTATCTGTTGCATCCTCACCTTATTGTGCTTGCCTATATAGTTACCTCTGCCTGGAAGGTTTTCCCCTCCGCCTCATCTTGAACCAAATCTAACCCATCCATGTAAGCCTATGTCAGATGCCACCTCCATGAAACCTTCTCTGATCCCCCCTTACCTGATGCAACATTGGCCTACCATGAGTTCCAACATTGCTTTTCAAGTATTTTTTATGACACTTCTGACTGCCTATCTTGTGTTCTGATATTTGCTGTATTCTCATATCTCACCCTGGACTATAAGCCATGTTATTGCAAGCCTCTATCTACCCCGCTCTGTCACTCTCGGCACTATTACTTTACACATGGAAGAAGCTCCATGAAGATATTTTGGAATGGGTGAACAAATGAACATGAGTGAGTGAATGAATGTCCTTACACAGCAAGATTACACTGCCTGGTTTATCTAAGGCAAAGAGAACTGAAGTGTCTTCTACTTCTAAGGAAAGATGTCTCAAAGAGTTTCAATGTCCATTTTCTTTTCAGGAAGTTTGCTAAATCATGATGACTCTGGATAAAAAATACCCAATAACATAGTTATTGCTTAATAGCCATACTGTGTAGAGAATCTTGAGCTGAATGCAGGAAGGCTTTGAATGAGAAATTCATCTATTCATTCAACAGTTTTATATATGTCAGTCATTGGTACACAATAAAATAACACTTAAAATGCAAGCACTTGTAATAAAGTGTGACAATTTTTTTGTCCCATAACAGTATAATAAGGCTAAGCCAAGGATTTCCTAACCCAATAGCATTTGTGTGTGTGTGTGCATGGTGGGGAGAGTGGTAGGTATCATTGATAGGTCATGGTTAAGTAAGCCAACCTTATAAGCCTTAGTCTTCTCATCTGTGAAACAGTAATAATAATTGCAGGCATACCTCATTTTATTGTGCTTCACTTTACTGTGCTTCAGAGATACTGCATTTTTTACAAACTGAACATTTGTGGCAACCCTGCACTGAGCAAGTCTATTTGCACCATTTTTCCAAAAGCATTTCCTCACTTTGTGTCTCTGTCACATTTTTTTAAATTCTTGCACTATTTCAAGCTTTATTATTATTATTACCATATCTCTCATGGTGATCTGTGATCAGTAATATTTAATGTTACTATTGTAATTGTTTTGGGGAGCCACAAAGCGTGACCATATAATATGGCCAAGTTGATCAGCAAATGTGTATATTCTGACTTTTCTGCAGAGCAGCCATTTCCCCAGAACCTTTCTCTCTCCCTTTCTTAGGGACTCTTTATTCCCTGAGACACAACAATATTGAAATTAGGCCAATTAATAACCCTTCTATAGCCTCTAAGTGTTCAAGTGAAAGGAAGCTACACATCTCTCACTTTAAATCAAAAGCTAGAAATAATTAAGCTTAGTGAGGAAGACATGTGGACCACTGAGATAGGCTGAAAACTAGGCCTCTTACACCAGTTAAACAAGTTATGAATGCAAAAGAAAAGTTCTTGGAGGAAATGTAAAGTGCTACTCCAGTGAACACATGAATGATAAGAAAGAAAAACAGCCTTATTGCTGATATGGAGAAAGTTTTAGTGGCCTGGATAAAAGGTCAAACCAGCCAAAACATTCCATTAACCCAAAGACTAATCTAGAGCAAGACCCTAAACTCTCTTCAATTCTATGAAGGCTGAAAGAGGTAAGGAAGTTGAAGAAAAAATCGAAGGTAGCAGAAGGTGATTCCTGAAGTTTAAGGAAAGAAGCCATTTCCATAACATAAAAGTTCAAGGCGAGGCAGAAAGTTACCAAGAAGATCTAGCTAAAACAATTAATGACGGTCACTCTACACTAAAGAACAGATCTTCAATGTAAACGGAACAGCCTTCTTTGGAAGAAGATGCTATCTAGGATTTTCATACCTACAGAGGAGAAGTCGATGTATGGCTTCAAAGCTTCAAAGGACAGGCTGACTCTTGTTAAAGGCTAATGCAGGGGGTGACTTCAAGTTGAAGCCAATGCTCATTTACCATTCCAAAAATCCTAAGGCTCTTAAGAATTATGCTAAATCTACACTGCCTATGAATCTATAAATGGAATAACAAAGCCTGGATGATAGCACATCTGCTTACAACATGGTTTACTGAATATTTTAAGCCTGCTGTTGAGACCTACTGCTCAAAAAAAAAAAGAAACCTTTTAAAATATTACAAAATATATGTGGTCACTGAAGAGCTCTGATGGAGATGTAGAACAAGATTAACGTTTTCATGCCTGCTAACATAACATCCATTCAGCAACCCAGGGATCAAGGAGTCATTTTAACTTTCTAGTCTTCTATGTCAAGAAATACATTCAATTTCAGAAGTTTATCGTTTGCCATAATGATTCTTCTGATCTGGGCAAAGTAAACTGAAAACCTTCTAGAAATGATTCGCCATTCTAGATGGCATTCAGATCATAATCAACTCTGTTCTAAGTAGAGGCTGAAGATGTGACTTAATTGCTGCAATCACATAGTAACACATGAATGGATGAAGAGCTGCTTTTTAGAGATGAGCTAAAAAGTGGTTTCTTGAGATGGATCTAATACTGGTGAAGTTGCTTTGAAAATTGTTGAAATGACAAAAAAGGATTTAGAGTATTACGTAAACATAATTGATAAAGCAGTGGCAAGGTTCTAAAGAGGATTAACTCTGATTTTGAAAGAAATTCTACTGTGGGTTAAATGCTATCAAACAGTATTGCCTGTTACAGAGAAATCATTCATGAAAGGAAGAATCAATAGATACAACAAACTTTGTTGTCGTCTTATTTTAAGAAAATGTCACAGCCACTCCAGCCTTCAGCAGGCACCACCCTGCTCAGATGATGGTTAGCATTTTTTAGTGATAAAGTAGGTTCATTGTGTTTCTTAGACATAATACTATTGCACATTTAATAGACTATAATATACTGTAAACACAACTTTTAAATGCACTGGGAAGCCAAAAAATTAATTTGATTCACTTTATTGTGATATTTGCTTTATTGCAGTCATGTGGAACCCGCAATGTCTTTGATATCTCTGAGGTCTGCCTGTACTGATAGACTGTTGTTGATGAATGAAACCTTCTATATAAAGTGCTGTAGTGTACATGCACTGGTGCTCAATAATTCTTGTGTGTGTGTGTGTGTGTGTGTGTGTATACCAAATGATCAGAGGCTATTGAGTCTTTAGTGCCAAATCTGGGGTGGGAAGTTAAGCATTAAGCAAATACTCTAGCCCCATAATTTTTCCTGGATTTTAGGTGGCAGTTGTGACTCAGAAGTCCCTTTCATCACTTCAGTGGGCCAAGAGACCAAAACCTTCCAAAGGCTTTAGTGAAACTCAGAGGTGGGTTTAGTGTGTATGATGCATAGTGCCTATGATGCATACCCAGCAGGAGATAGTCTTTCTGTTGTTACAGGTGATTATTATATAAATCCAAAGTCTAGAGCTTCCCCTCGGTTTCCTTTCACAACCCAGATAATAAAGTATATATACTATTTTTAGGGAGGTTTGGCAGATGTTGGCTAGGCTGACTTCCAGGTCAGAAAAAAATGTTCAAGGATGATTTCTTCAGAGCAGTATAATAGAAGTTCCCAAGGGACAAATTAAAATTAAACCTTAACATCTTTGGAACCACTCATCTAATTCCTCAAATACTTATTCACAAAACTGTTCATCCCACTGATACCATCTCACTTTGCTTTCTTTGGAATTTGAGTAACTTCCTGGAAAGGGATACCTCTTCCAGTGTCTGAGTGTTCAGGAATACCAGGGCTCTGGTTACTACTGAACACTTTTGGGAAAGAAAAATAAACCCTCTCTTTGGGCAGGTCCACTGTCAAGGCTGAGTTCATGGTTAGGCAAATTCGGCCTGTTTGGAGAAAACCAGTCTAGGCAGTCATGTGGGTTGGTCATACTGGAAGTTTCAAGGCCAGCTATGCCCAAAAGAGGTGCTGGCTGCCTGGCAGCCCTGGCCCTTCTGAAGCAGGGGTCCTGGAGAGAATGTGGGTCCACACACAGGTCCACACCTGAGCCATAGAGTTCATTCACTTTTCTTTTCCTTTTTGTCACAAATGTTACAGACCCAGTGAGGCCCTTTATTTTGTATCTGTGGTACCTAATTCACCCACGCCTTATTACTTCTGTGACAGCAGGTGCTTACTTAACACCTGGATATATACTCTGAAGCCCTTACTGAGAATGTGAAAAATGTGAACTATTAAATTTGTGATTGTGACAGAATATTGACTTTTTCACCTTGTATCAGAGGAGGGCAGCTCATCACGGATGGGATTAGAGATGACATATGACATACACCCTGGCCCTCTTGTACAAATCTCATTTGTTGCAGTGACGCATGCCTAAATGGGCCTTTCCAGGTTCCCAGAACTGGTTTGGGACCATCACAACCACAATTACTATTATCCTTTCCTGGGTAACAGCTGAAAGAGCATCTTTTTGCCCCACTGAAAACCTGTCATCCTCCTGTCTTTCCTTTTGCTACTGGAATCAAATATTGGAAGGTCAGTGCCACACAACTACTTCTATTTCAGTATTTACCGAAATGCCTTCCCTGGATAACTGCTCCTGAGAAATACACTGCATCAGAATCACAGCATCACCAGCATCGCCCATGCACTCGCTAACACTACAAGTGCTGGTGTGTTGTTCTAGACCAACCTTGAAAGTCTGGATGTAGCAAGTGCCCGAGCACTGCCGCTGCTGGTCTGCAGACCACACCTCAAGAACCACTGCTCATCCTCCTCTTGGGACTTCACAATGTACATTGGCATTTTAAAGGCTTGAAGAACTTTTGCACGAAAGAAACCGTGTTCATTTTTCTAACTTATTATTTGACCACCGAACCCTTTTCTCTCTGTGGAACAGCCATTAACATCCCACAGAGCCATGAGCCACTGGAGCCTACTTTGCATGACTGTAATGGAAAAAGCTTGAGATATCCAGACTTATTGGTCATGTGACCTTACCAAGTAAACTTTTCTTAGCCTTAACTTTTCTGAGCCTCCATTTCTACCCACCTTGCAAAGTTATGTTGAGGTTTAGGCATAATTACATGTGAAGGCTCCAGCAAGTTGCCTTGCATGTAAAATACGCTCAGTAATAGGAAAGTATGTGTTGTTTAGTTCAAGTCAGAGCTAGGATGACATTTACTCCACCCATACTCTCTGCAAATGTACTGAGACTTCAGGACATTTTCAATGTGTCCAAAGATTTATTGAAACTTGGGCCCATAGTTTCTGTCTCTTTTCAAGTAAGAAGATCTTACTGACCTGGGCTCTATTGAGCCAACATCCATCATTCTGTAATTGTCAAGGGAATATTTTCATGATGAAGAAAAACAACCAGCAGGATAGTTTTTGAGGATGCTGTGGCATCAAGCGTGCTTAGCATTTCAATTCTAAGTCATGTGAAGTAGTTTATAAGCTTCACTGTACTATGAAAATGAGTGATTATGATTATAATTATTATAACCTTAGCACATGTTTTCAGTTAAAAAAAAAAGGCTTGCCATTACAGAATAGGTGTGTTTCTCACTCTTCAAGAAAGAATATATTTCTTTCCCTTCTTTGGCCATCCTTTGACCATTATCCATCTCATAATCTCTTTCGTAGGGGGGATCTCCACAATTTTAGGGATATTCTGAACCTGTTGCTTTAAGGTTGGACCCCAGAGAGGCAATGAGATTTTACAAAGAAAGGCAACAGATTCCTGGTCCTTTTGTGGGAGCAACTCTAAAGCTATGGTGTGGAGCACACAACTGGCTTCCATAATTTTACTGTGGGACCAGCTGGCCCTCTGGAAGGAGATGGGCTCCAGCATTTCTACCTCAGCATGTAGGGAAGAGGCCTGCAAAGCTCAGCACCGCCTGAGGTCCAGGGAGTAGATGCTGAGCATGCAGGGAGCCTTCTCACTATGGACCCCTGCAGGGAGCCCTTTTGGCAGGCAGAAAAGGGTGGATCAGGAAAGTAGGAAAGGAGAGGCAAGAGTAAAAAAAAATCACAGATGTCCCAAGTTTCCACAGTTTTATCAAAAAATTTTCCATTACTCATCTTGTGACTTTTCCCTAAATTGAATATGATAAAACTATTACCCTAATTAAACTGCAATGACTCAGGAGTAAGAACATGGTATATTTTAATCAACTTCTTTATTCCCTCAACCACCCAATCCAAGGTGGGAAAAATAAAGAAAAATGGTCTCTCTCCCTTTTGCCATCCTGACTTCCCTTGATCTGTGGATCTCTAAAAGAGGGGGCAAAACAAGTATTCCAGAATAATTTCCTCCCATTCAGAAGTGGTCGAGTAAAGTGAAAGTCACATAGAGGGAGCTGGAGGACTATGGATTTTTTATTTGTTTGTCAACTCAGCCCAACCCTCAAGATATGTTAGGCTCCAAAACACTTAGCATTACCTCTCCATGCTAACGTCTGCCAGTAAAGTTTCCTTGATGCTGGGGCTATTTGGGACACTTGACACTAGCACCAGCTACTGTTTATTGAGCACCTATTATCTGCTAAGTGTCTTACAAATATTATCTCTAATCTCGATAAAGAGGTGCACAAGGAAGGTTTTATTACCTACAATTTGACTGATGAGAATGAAGCTCAGAAATTCAGTTACTTCTTAGCCATCCATTGGCAGAGCAGGGATTTAAAAAAAAGATTGTCTGATTCTGAAAGTCTTCTCTGATGCTGGAAGGAGCAGTGGTGAATGTAACAGAAACAAAAGCAGTTTGGATTTGCTATTATTGCTTTTGAATTCTTACAGACTGTTTCTCACAGACTCCCAATCTGCCTGACCCTTGTTTTCCTCACTGCACCGGAGGAGTGTTATGCTTTACCTGGAAGGTGTTGAAAGACCTGCCACTGCATGCAGCTCATGAAAATGGACAAAGTTCACCACTGCTGTGACCTGGGAAGGTGCCGTGGTCCAGCTGGACCCCCCTCTCCAGCCGCTCAGGGGTGGCTCAGTCTGCTGTCCAGAGAGCATTAAGCCATAGCCAATGTCAAGGGCTCCTAACGTCCAAGCAGGAAACTGTGACTGAAAAGCTGAAAAAACATATGATCCCATAAAAAGCCACCTCTGGGGAAACAAGCCATTAGTCAGCCTTATTTATTTATTTTTACTTCTTGCTGCAAAGTTCAATACATACGAAGGAGCTGTGATTATCATATAAAAGGCTATGTAAAATTGCCCTCCCTTTAAGTTGCTGAAGAAAACTTTATCCTGGCCCTTAGCCAGAGTTAGCTTTATTTGTGTTTTTCAGATTCCTAATGCTTTGACCACAGTTGTGATGGCCCATATCGGAGCACAAGTGTGTCTCAAAATAAACAAGCAGAATGGGAGCTCTGCAGTGTCCCCTCTCATCTCCACCCGCATTTCGGCCTTTTATCCTGTCTGATGACGGAGGCTGGAAGAATGAGGTGGTGGTGGCCTTATTAAGACAAGTTCTTCAGCAGGAAAAATGTGCTTAATGGACTTAGGAAATACCTTGTGGTCATGAAAAGAGTAATAAATTTCCGTTTTCTTGGGCGAGATCAGGAAACGTTGACTGTCTACCCTGACTTTTTGCCACCTTTATTTGGGAATGTGCTTTCGGGAGGTCAAATGGGTTTTTTTAATGGGTGGAAAGGAACAGGCACAATACAATCTTTTGAGGAAAGCTGCATGGTCCATCCATGGATGCAAGATAACCATACCTCCTGTCCTTTGGCGATCTCTTGGTACTGGAGCTACCTAGGGTTTTTTTTTTCTTCTTCTTCTTCTTCTCACCATCTGTATGAATTTCCTAGGGCTTCTGTAACAAAGTACCTCAAGTTGGGTGGTTTACAACAGAAATTTACTGTCCCACAGTTCTGAGGTTGCAAGTCCAAAATGAAGATATTGTCAGGGTTGGTTCCTGCCCAGGGCTGGGAGGGAGAATCTGTCTCATGCCTTTCTCCTAGCTTCTGGTGGTTTGCTCCAATCTTGGGGTGTTCCTTGGCCTGTGGATGCATCTCCCTGATCTCTGCCTTCATATTCAAATATTGCTCTCCTTGTGGGTGTGTCTTGTTCAAACTCCCACCTTTGGTAAGGACACTAATCATATTGGATTAGGGACCCAGCCCACTTTATCTTAACTAATTACATCTGCAACAACCCTATTTCCAAAAAAGATCACATTTTGAGATACTCATGTTAGGATTTTAACAAATGAGTTTGGGAGGAACACAATTCAATTCATATCAACATCTGAGGGACTTATCCAAATTCTCTTTTACATAGAAATTCTGAAAGGAGACCAACAGAGAGGGGTGTGAAGACCCTAACTGAAAACTGAAGGTAAAACTTTATCAGTGAAAATTACTGGTTCAGTTTGAGACTCCAGTATTTTCTTGTGAAGCAAGGTTTTGTAGTGTTTGGGGGAAGCCTATGCAATGTCAGGAGGACACTCAAAATAGCCATTTGGAAAGGTCCATGCGGCCAGGAACTGAGTCCTCCTGCCAAAACAGCTGTATGAGGGACCCATCTTGGAAAAAGAGTTGAATTACGACGCGTGTTGAACGGGGCAACCTTCCAGGAAGTGGGAACTGAGAGCTTGTGTAATGGAGGTCAGACCATGCTTTCCTAAACTACTTTCTTCAGTAGTTATAAATACATGAAAGTAATAAGCTTTAGTAGGAAAAGTAACTGTCTCTAGTTACAGAAGGGATACTGAGGCCAGGAAACTTGTTTAGGGCTGTAAGACACATGGAAACTCTGCCATGGCAGTTCCACCAGTGTTGCGTCCTGTCCTTTCATTTATACCTGCACTTGGCACGGAGGTGGTGACCTAAGCCTTACCGTCAAAGAGTCCTGTCACAAAGTGCCACAGGACTTCCTGAAGGGCATAATGTTTTAAACTCTACTTGATAAGAAGTTTCTTATTCATGATTTCTAAAAGGCTAAAGGATATTTTTATAGGATTGTGAGCTCTGCATTTTACATGAGATTTTCTAAGAAGCCTTCAGTGGGCTCAGTCCTGTGTTGGGTAGAGGCAGCCTCCTTTTCTGTTCTGAAGGAGCTTGAAATTCCTGTGCCTGTTTTGATATATTGGTACAGTAACCACACTCGAGAATGTCATGGAGGTCCCGTCCTGAGCCAAAGCCCTGAGAAGTTGTCCTTGTCCTCCCTTCTGCCCCCTCCCCCTTCTCCTTTTTCCCTCTGCCCCCTCCGCCGCCTTCTCCTTCCCCTCTTCCTCCTTCTAAATTATGCTACATTGGCTGGTCAGTATCTCTTTTTTAAATAAAAAACTAGTATAAACATTATGAGTCACAAAGACAGGTCAGATATGGAACTCCAACATTTGCTCTTGACACAGGGTTTTTCAGTTATGTTCTGGGGACCCAGATCCTGTCATTCAACCTTGGAAAAGCAAATCTGTATCTGCTCTGTGAACAGTATGATCCTGACAACGTCTGGTGAAAAAAATCCCAGATCAACAGTGCCTCGGGTCTCAGGAATAGGAATTTCTAAAAGGAAAAAAAGGGCATTTTGATCCACTTGCCCTTCATATTGTTGTCTCCCTGTCCAATTTGCTAGAGAATTTCCCACTGGCTTTTGGCTAATTCTCAAATCAGATTGAGTGCAGTCTCTCAGAGATTACTCTGTATGCCAAAAGACAAGGGACTCTTTATGAAACAGAATGGCAAGGCCCTGGCCTTGAAGAAGGGTGTGCTCTGGCCTCTGAATCTTAGCCCTGCCCTGTTTCTCCCTGCAGAGCCTTCTGCCGGCTCTTCCCACTCCTTTTTCTCCTTGGTTGGGCCATACTTACTTTTGTCCCACCAATATTTTACATCTGGAAGCCTGGTTATGTTCTTCAGGTTTTCTATCTAAAAAGAAGGATCGAAAAAAATGTGTGGCAACTTAATTGAAACACATGAGAGTAAACCAAGGTTCTGAGCCTAGAGCTGTGAACCGGGTCCCTGGGAGACCCTGAGTCTTGAGGTTGCTGAAGTGTTTGTTGTTACTCCTCCTAGAGTATCTGGATCTCCCCATCTGTGTATCAGCCTACCTGGAAAACCATAAGGTTAGCACTTGAAAAACACCTGGAGCCTGTAGGGCACATGAGTGAAACTCTCTAACTTCCTTTTTCTATTTCAAAGACACAGAATAATTTTAAGGGAACAGTGGGAAACACATGCCTTTAGACTTTACAAAGCCTATACCACATGGCGTCCATATTTCTCCATCCCCTTTTGGGGTCTGTTTTGCCCCCTCTTTGCTTCTTGCACACCACTGCAAGGGGTGTCTTCCTTGAATGTAGTCTTTGCTGCCTGCCTCTACCAAGTACTGAATTTCCTTCCAGCTGTGAAACTCAGCAATTCTCCTAGTATGGGAACTCTCTTTGTTTTCGGGCCTGATCCAGTCCAGACTTCCAAGTTTTTTGCAATAGGACCTAACAGCTCCTGGAGGTAGCAGTTGCTGGCCTGACCAGCCTGGGGTTTGTGGAATCTCACAATGAATAAGGTTCACTTCCAGCATTCCAGTCGAGAGTCAGTCATCAGGCTTAAATTATTAACATTATTAATAGTATCAGTACTTTTACAAAAAAATATCTGCCACTGGTTAGTGAACACTCACCAATACACTAATTGCTTGGGAGTATTACTTGTCCATGAAGTAATATTTATGTGTGCAATCTTATTTGGTTTCACTTTATCCTCACACAACCCTAAAAAGTGGCTATTTTATGCCCATTTTATAGATGAGATGGAAGCTCAGGCAGTTAGGTGACTTGCTTAAGGTCATTCTATCAGTAGGTGGAGCCATTTAAAGTCTAACTAACTGGTTTGTTTTTCTCCAAAGTTAGTACTACTGCTTATCCCTGTCATCATACCTCCTACAATACCAGCCACTGTGTATTAAGCATGTACCATGTGCCTAACTGTGCTGGAAGCTTCATGTGTACAGTTTGATTTAATCCTCACTATCATCTTGCAAGATGGGAAGACTGGCTCCATTTTGCAGGTAAGAAAACTGAAAGATTGAAAATTGCCATTCAGGCATATTCACTGAAGTCCAATAAATGTTTAGGACACCTCTAGACTTTACCACCAAAACACAAAAGGAGTTTCTATAACATGCATTTAAAGCTTTTTGTTTTTCAAATAGAGAGCCTGCATTTATTTTGAGCACATAGTTACTTAAAATTGCACCCTGAGGCAGTTCACCTGGTGTAAATGCCTGTGAATGGGCATGCAGAAGGGGGTGACTGCTAGGATTACTGGAGGAAGTGAAAACCTACTCTTTTTAGGTGAGTCCAGGAGAAACTCACTGAGGCCAAACTAGGGAGCTGGTTGGTGCTCCTGTCAGAGAAAAGGGTTATGTTTACAAATCTTGCAAATTCATTTGTGATTTGCTGTTATGTAGGGACAGTAATCTGTCATGAGAAAGGAGAACCGAATCTCAACTTGAAGCCCCCTGCATGTATGATGCATATACTTAATATATGCACATCCTTCTTTTTCTCACTCGATCTTTGTTTTATATTAAGTAGTTTGGGGTGTAGTTTGGTTTTCTAACTAGATGCCTACTAGTCATCCCCTACCTTGATGTTCAGGAAGGTTTAGACCTTTACTAATAAATCCCTGTAAATGAATGTGACCAAATTCATATGAATTATTTAACAATGTCACTTACAAAAATACTGGGGAAAATATCTATATATTGCTTCCATGGTTTCTTAACTCATCTCATCTAAGCACATGGACTCTGTTCTATGCTGAAGTCTCCCACATTGCCATTTCCTGAAAGTATTTGTGGTAGAGCTTATATCATTTGCTCAGCTGTAAATCCTCTATTCTGGGCACTATATAAGCATTCAGAGGGCATTTGGGTTCAAATGCCAATATTTTGATTTAAAGACCAATGAGCAAAAACAGACTTTCGTTTTTAAAATTTAAAGCTGAGATAAAGTTAGAAGTGGTGATGGACTGGAAGAAGAAAGATGCCTGACAGGTATATCTTATTTTTATCAAGACCTTAACTATGTGCCAGTTACTGTTCTAAGTGCTTTTGTGTTTCTTCTCATTAAAGACAAAACAAACAGAGAACACCTATAAGACAGATGCTGCTATCATCCCCATTTTACAGGTAAGGAAACAGAGGAAGAGAAAGATTAAGCAGCATGCTCAGTCACAGAGCTAGTCAGTGATACAGCTGTGATCTGAACTCAGGTAAACCTAACTGCAGACTAGACACTATTTTATACTGTGAAAGTGATAAGTCCTCTGTATCATTCTGGGGCACCCTTGACTGAAGAAAATTTTATTTTGCAAGAAACCCATAGTAAAAACAATCCTGAGAACCAACTTCCCACAGTCTTAGGTGATTCACTGCTATGCTTGTGCTAGTTCAAGAGACTTTGTGCTGACTATGCACAGGTTAAAAATTCATAGAATTACCCGGCTGTGTTTTCGCCCCTCCGGCAATGTGTCAGAAAATTGGAAAGAGAACTCAATCTGGAGTCTGAAGGCTTGTGGTCAAGTTCTAACTCCATCCATCACTGGCCACTGGAAACTTAGACAAATCATTTAATTGTTAAGTATCAATAAAATGGGCAACAGTAATACTTCTTTCTACTTTACAGGGTTACCATGATATGAAATAAGAACTGTCCTTTGTAAACAAACTAAAAATCTCCTACAGTCTACAGAGATGGAGAGAAAAGAGTAAAGTCCAACATCATCACAATTTTGAGATCTCAAAAATTTTAGATTAAAGGGATTAGATGCTATACCTTTCCTAGACATCTTTGTAGTGAACTTAAAGCTATTTTAGACTTGTTGGAACTAAGGAGAAAACTTGGCTTTGGATTTTAATTTTCTTTTAAGTGAAATCCTAATATTCAAAGCTAGGAGATTTTGCCATAGACAGTAAGATCAAAAGTGTTCCTGCCTGCTTGAAAGTGCTTGCAGCTACTTTTAATAATGATTCTATAATAATATTTTAGCAGTGGTCAAGGTATATTTATACCCCTCCATTCCAAAATAGCATCTCAAAACACTGGGGAAAGAATGTATCTTCTTCTTTTTATATATTTTATATTGAAGTATAGTTGATACACAGTAATACATTGGTTTCAAGTATACAACATAGTGATTCAACAGTTATCTACATTATTAAATGCTCATCCCAGTTAGTGTAAGAATATTTTTTCTGTCTCCACCTATCAAGATTTTCTATTTCTTTTGGTGTCAATTTTATAAACTGAGATTGTCTAAGGAATTTGTCCTTTTAGATAAAATTTCAAACTTACTGGGATAACATTGTAGAAAATCCTTTCTTTATGTTTTTGTTGTCTGTGACATATGTAGAAATTTCCCCTTTTTTAGTACTAATATAATTTATGCCTCCTTTCTTTTTTTCCTTGATTAGTCTTGCTAGCGGTTGAGCTTTTATCACTGTTTCCCAAGAATCAAGCTTTGGCTTTGTCACTTTTCTTGATTGTATATTGGTTTCTTATTTTATTGATTTCTACTTTTATTTTTCATAATTTTATTCTTTCTTTGGGTGTAATTTGCCCTTCCTTTTGAATTTCTTGAGATAGATACTTAGATCATTGAATTTTCCGCCATTCTTCCTAATATATATAGTTCAAGCTATACACTTCCTTCTAAGCACAGTTAGCTATATCCCACAATTTATCTATTTTTATTATCATTTGATTTAAAATATTTTCTATTTCACTCTGATTTCATCTTTAACCTATGAATTAATTAGAAGCATATTGTTTCAATTCCAAATATTTGGTAGTTTTCTAGCCATCTTCTAGTTACTGATTCTAGCTTAATTTCATTGTAATCAGAGAACATATTCAGTATGATATGAATTCTTTGAAATTTACTGAGACTTGCTTTTTGGCTGGAAACTGATAACATGCTACTGCATTTTCCCTTAACACTTTTAGTCTGCCATCTTTTAGTACCCCTACTGGAGAAGTTATTGTATACATCACTCATGAGACACTTAATCTTTCTGTGCCTCAATTTCCTTGTCTATAAAAATGGAGGTAATAACAGTGTCTTCTTCAAAGAGGGCTTGTGAGCATTAAATTTGGTAATATATTGAAAAATTTTAACACAGTACCTGGCACATAGTAAGTACTCAGTAAATGTTAGCTATCATTAATTAATTAATATTATCATTGGTTATTATGTTGGATCTAATAAAAACAACTGTTGCCTGTTGGTAGTTCACCTTGCATTATCTGTGCTCCTTCTCTGTCTTAAATATCATTGAAATCTTAGAGCATTCCCAAGAGGTAGATACTATTATTATCTGTTTTACAAATAAGGGGATTAAGGTACAGATCTGGTAAGAAACTGTTTCTCAAGAAATTAGCAGCAGCCTGTCCTCTAGTTTATGTCTATATGCGTAGCTGATATTTTATTCCATACAAATAAAAGAAGTAAATAATTTTGCAATCGAGTGGTTTTTGTGGTTGACACCTTCGTCAGGTGTATCCCATGGATGTCTACATCCTTCAGGCGGAGGAGGTCTGCTCCCCAGTCGGTAGGTTAGCCTCACCTCAGCCACTCAGTTTCAGTCTGAAGAAGGCAGAGTCCCAGTGAGCTGAAAAATATGTCCAGATTCCCACCCTTACCATCCTCCAAAGACAGAATCCACCATGGTCACCTTGTGGCAACGCCACAAATGGTAGTTGATGGGCTGTCATGGTATCAGTTCTGAAAATAAGCACAGACATTTTTGGTTACCAGCCCACAATCCCCCAAGTCATAAAACAAGTGAAATCAACATTCTTTCCCATTCACTGGGCATAAATTGTTATGGCTGTTTCCAAGGATGCATGATACATGTATAATGTGGGGGTCTTTCAGGGGAATTTTTAGAGGCTTGAGAGACCCGTTTGTATTTTTAAGGAACATTGAACACTTGAACATATGTTATAAAGGGCATTTCTAAAACCTTACTGATGCTAGTTTCTCAACCTATTTTATAATATGGATATTATAAAATATCCACTTGCTCTCTTGCTTAGTGCAGTTTTCTAAGGGGCTGGTAGAATTCTGAGTATCCTAAATCTCTTTGGATTCCTTGTAATTGTACTATTTTATCCCTCTAATATGTCACCTTGATGTTTTGTTTATTGGTTCTAATATCCAATCTCTTGGGAAAGGTAACATTAATTTTCATTATTGTCCATACTTTGGGTGAATTTGTTTATTAGATTGGCTCCTAAGAGCATGTTTTGATTTAGACTGAGGAGGGGCAAGGGAGAGGGGGAGCATGTAGGTATAATGGGCATCTGGGCTTGGGGGTACTAGGTGAAAAAGCTGTGTAAGTCAGAGGCAGGACATGTGATAGCAGAGAAGGCTACATGTTTTGCCTGGGGCTGCCACTGCCCACATCCTCTAACTATACATCCAAATGACGTTTAAGTAGATAATTGTGTAGGCCTTTAGCAGTAACACCATTACTGTCATGTCACAACAAAATTCTACTCATATTTAAAATTGCCTTTTCTGGTTCTTTGATTGATTGCACATTTTTATTTCTTCCTGGTCATAGCTCTTAGGGTTGCATCTGGTGTTGATGGCAAAGAAGAACTGAGAACAGGAAAGTAAGGTATGATTTTAAGGATGTCAGTAAGAATTGTTATAGTGGAAGACACCTAGAGCTCTTTCAGCCCATTTGCCTCCCTATGCCATGATACTCATGAACACATGGCAGAACTTCTCTTCATGGACCCCCACTAAGCCCGCCTGGCAGAGTCACTGATGCTCTTCATTCTCTCATTAAAACAAACCTGCTGATGCCCATGACATCATGAATGCTAAGAACTGCCAGTTCTTTAGTGTGCTTACCAAGTACCAGTTGTATTATTTCCAAAGTGGAAAGACCTATTGTTGTAACTCCATAATAACTTAAATAATGTATACATGAATAAAATATGAGCATGAAAGGAAAGACAATTTGAATGCTTGCAAAGACTTAATATAAGAGACTTTCTTAGAAATACTTTCAGATTAAGTATAGGAAAGAACTGTACGAGACTGGGAATGTATTTGTGGAAATACAATCAGGTTCTGCACTCAGATTGCCTCTCAGTGGTCTTTATTCTTGCTCCACTGTTAGAAATCTAAAACTAGAAATCACTGGCTATACATTCAGAGTGTAGCTGAACATGCAGAGCTCAGCAACCATATGCAAAAAAGACATTGGTCCTATATCAGAAGATTGGCATTGCATGTGTGTTTATATGTTTTAAGTTAACAAGATGTTTAAAGTATACACCTATCTATTATGCTAAGTGAAATAAGTCATACCAAGAAAGACAAATACCATATGATTTCACTTATATATGGAATCTAAAAAACCAACCAAACAAACAAAACAGAAAGTGACTCATAAACAGAAAACAGACTGGTAGTTGCAGTAGGGGAGAAGGCTAAGGGGATGGGTGAAATGGGTGAAGGGGATAAAGAGGTCCAAACTTGTAATTAGAAAGTAAATTAGTCATGGGGATGAAAGTACAGCATAGAGAATATAGCCAATGATATTGCAGTATCTTTGTATGTCAACAGATGGGAACTACACTTATTGTGGTGAGCATTGAGTAATGTTTATCATTGTCTAATCAATCACTATGTTGTACACCTGAAATCAATATAATATTGTATATCAACCATATTTCAATAAAAGATACACATCTATCATTTTTATGGTCTTTCCCCCTTTACTCAACCTTTTAATCAACTAGCTGCTTTGTTTCAGAGGCTTCTACTATAGTTAAAAAGGTCCCAATTATTCTTTATGTTGAACTCAGAGGTTAGTGTTATCCTGCCCATTCTTTCTTGTTTCTCCTGAGAGTCCTATTATATATCCACAGTTCTGAAGTTCATTAGTGTCTTAAGGCTATTTGTAATTTTATTCTATAATATTACATATGCTTACTTGCTGGTAAATGAAGATAATAATGCTGTTGATACTATAATAGTAATAACGTTTGACAAGGGTTTACTTTATATCTAGACTGTACTATGCATTTGCCCAGTATTACCTCACTTAATCATCATAACAACCCAAAGAGGAGGGGCCATTACTATCTCCATTTTGTAGGTGATTGAGCAGGGAAAGGGAAAGTACATTGCCTAAAGTAATACAGTTTGTACAAGGCAGATCCAGATTCTAACTCAGACTGAACCCAGACCCTGGGCTTAGAACCATTGTGCTATTATTTTTAAATATCTTAAGTCATTTTTACTGCTTATTATGTTTATAGCTCCTTTTTGGGGGCCAGGGGTGCTATGGAGCAAAACTGATTATCTGCCAGTGTTCCTTTATGTCCAGCAGGTGGTAAAACACTGGTTGTTTCAGACATTGTTATTGGGAACAATTCTATTAAATCTTGTGGAAGAGACAGTGTGGATATGTAACACTTTGCACCTCAGACCAACAATCATTAATGCAGATGGACGTGAGCATGTGCATGCATGTGTGTATGTGCATGCATGTGTGTGTATGTGTCCCCTTTCCCTGCTGCTCACTAATGAGGAACTGGTATTTTAGTGCCCTTTTGTGCCACTGTGCTTTTAACTGCTGTTAAGATAAGGCGTAATGTCCCTCCAGCTGTACATAATAGTGTTGTAATTCCATCAAGGGGCTTTGATAACTTCATAAACCCTGACAGAAAAGCTTGAGTGGATTTTCATGTCACCATAACACCAAGATGGAATTACAGGCTTAATTTACTGGGTGTACATTTTAAGGGGTACATTACTTAATGTTAAATCCTGTTAAAAACAAATCAGCTAATGCCATCTGGCTCTTTCCATTTCACAGTGGCATCCCAGCCTTCCCACAATTTTGGATCTTTATTCTCCTTCACCCTGATTCCTCTGATTATTATTTGTTTTGTCATCATAATTAGCCTGATCAGCATCATGATAAAAACTTGTATTCATATAGCTTTCTTTTCAGTTCATGGAGTGCTTTCTCATACATGATCCTATTAGCTTCATAAGAACTTCAAAACTTTTGCTTTTTTTTTCTCCACTGGAACATCTGAAATTTAGTTATTTGTGTTATATGGAACAAATGTCTGTTGGCCATTTTTTAAGAATAAAAGCAATGTGTGCACATTGGAAACTCTCAGACATGGCAGGAAGGCATAAAATGAAAAGTAAAGTTTCTTTTCCTTCTGCCTTCCCATAGTGCCTCTCTCCACAGGTGATCCTTGTTAATAGTTTCTTTTATATCATTCCAAAAAATTATTCATATACCGTAATTTATAGCATCCCAGAAAAAACTATGCATTTTGTGTGTCTGTCTATCCATTTATCCATCCATCTTTCCTTTTCTCTTTATCAAAATGAGATTATTTGCCCATGTTATTTTTAAATACTTAATTATATATCCTAGGCATCTTTCCATGTCATTATAGCATCTTTCCATGTCATTATAAGTAGCTTTCCATCATTCTTTGTAGCCACCACATAACAATGTCAGTCATTTAAAAGTCTTTTCCAAATATTATTTTAGGTTATAGAATGTGTGAGTAAGAGATGGGCTTACATTCGCCAGCTTTCGACAGAACATATCTCAACCCAATCTATCAGAGGAAAAGGAAATTGATTTTTTGCTTTGAAAATGATTTCTTGTATTCTGTGTTTAATGTAAAAGTAGAACATCCTATGCAATGCCACACTGCTATGTGGCTGATAGGAGTTGAGACAGAGAGTGGGCATGGTGTTCAGGGAGGTACTCTGGTCCAGGTGCCTGGAGACCAGATATACAATTTGGAGGCTTTCTGGACTGCCATTTTATTTTTCGGGGCATGTTCATTTATGTAGGCCTCAGTTTCTCCATCTGCAAAATTGGGTAGTTTGTTAGATCTGATAGAGGCTGAATGAAGATTCAGAACATGGGCTCATTTTGAATTCTGGCTCCATCACTGATTCACCATGTTGGGCAAGTTATTTAACCCATTGGAGCTCAGTTTTCTCACCTGTAAAGTGGAATTAATCATATCTACCTCATATGAGTGCTGTGGTCATTAAATGAAATGATTATTTTTGCCTTGATAAATGGTGAGTTTTATGAGTACTCTAAGGCTGCTTCACAGTCTATAGCTGATGAAGTAATTTTCTTCAGAGGAGGCTGGGTTTTTAATGGCTATGGTCTTTCTAAGACAGCGTTTATTGTTGTCCCATAGATTGCAGACTTCTCACGTAATGAAGTTGGTTTTGAAATGTGACTTATAGGAGCTGGTCTCATTAATTTATAGTTACAAATTATTTATTTTGTCTCTCTCAACCTGGCCCATGGTGGGTGCTTTGTAATCCTGGTTGATTTAGAGATCTGTGAGCTTTGGATGTTGCATCGGAATGCTAACTATAGAAGGTTTTCAGTGAATTCCTGACATTGGGAGAAAGGTCTACTCTCAGATGTGTGTTTCAGTACACTTTCCAAAGCTCTAACACCTTCTCTTTTTAACAGAGTAATAGTCCAGTGCAGGTTTGCCAGTATGCATGACTTTTTAATTTAACTTTTGTTCTGCTAGAGTTCCTGCAAGTTGATATGTACTCCATAAAACACAGAAGCCCCAGCAGGCTGACACACTTGCCTAGTACTTTGCAGTGTGTAAAAAGAAAAAAAAAAGCAATATATTTTCTTACGAAAACAAGATTCTCCAGAGGACAGGTCTCTTAAGATAAACAGTGCATTGTGGGTAGATATACAGGATAATGCCCCCACTCTCCTCTGCAGAGCCCTGAGTCTGCAGAGCTATTATTTCAAAAGTACACTGTTGTCTGTGCAGATATTGCCATGCATCCTGAGCTGTAAGCAGAGAAGGGAGTGTGGGGGTGGGTCAGAAAGCTCCATTAACCCAGTTGGGGTGTAGAGGCTGCAAGAGACAATATAAATCTGGAAGCTCCTCTGCACAGTGAATGCCCCTGCTGGAGTTAGAGTAACAGACAAATTAGCATAATGTAATTGGTTGGCAGGGTCAGCCCCTCTCTGTGAGCACATTAGCCATGGGGACAGTAGGAAGAGGCAGATGAAGGATTGGGGGGCAGTATTTTGTCTATCTCTGTGAAGAAGGAATTTTCATTTCAGCTCTGCATAGATCAGTGGTACAGCCTGGGACAACTCTCTTCAAGTTAGTGAGGTTTCTAGTTTTGAAAAATTCCTTAAAAACGAAATCTAAAGAGTCCACTTCACTCTCCCTGCTCCTGCCCAAGCCAAAACCAAAACCAACAAAATAAAACAATGTAAGTAACAAGAATAGAAAAACGTTTTCTTTTATCTCTACTAACTTAACTCTCTCCATTGACTTTGGAAGCTCTTTCTGGAACTTTGAGGTTTGTGTGTTATCTGTTGACTAATGTGTCTTTGCATGATTAATTTGTACAGATACTTCATTCATTGCCTATGTGTTGTGCAAGCACTACCTTATCCTTTCCAAGGGAAGCTAAGATATATTTTTTTCCTTCTGCCTAAGCATTATACTAGCCTTTATAGAAAAGGATTCAGAAACACTTCCTTGCTCCTACAGCAGTGTTATACCTGGGCCATTTTGTTCCTCATGTTATTTTAGAAACTTTGAGAAACTTAGGAGAAGACCACTCAGTACTGTTGCCATATATTTAAATTTTTTTATTTTGCTTTCTTTATGTTTCTTAAATTTTCTTCCAAAGTTCCTTCAGGTGCTGAGTTTAGTTAATCAACATTATTAAATAACTTCTCAGATCATAATACATTGTCATCACTGGTCTGGGAAAATCTCTACTCTTGCTCTATTTTGTCCCCTCTATCTTCATTTCCCACACCCATTCTTCTCTCTTTCCCTAGTCACCACTCCAATATATTTCAGTAATGTGGCATGTATGTATGTATATATGTACATACACATATACATACACACATATATATAAGAGAAATATGTGGACAGTTGTCTCCAACATAGATCCCAAGGAATCAACTTTTTATAGTCATGTAAATTGAGAATATGTCCTTGTAGATTGCTGCCTTTCAGTTAAGATCATGTCTTTTTTTCTTATGTCTCAAACAGTTTTGCTTGAATCTTGTGTGCATGTGGAGGAGATCTCCCTTTCACTATCTCCTTTTTATCCCTATTCTTAGGAATCAGTGTTTGTATGGGGTGGCAAAGATGCTACCTGGTATCACTGGGTATTGCTTTACTTGAATTTGCTGGAAGGGTGGTAAAGGCTCAAGAGGCTGCCTGAGCGGCTGTGTCACACTAGCCAGAGCTGGAGGAAGAATGCAGACAGAGCCTTTCTTAGTATTCACAAGAATTCTTTTGACATCTCCACCTTCTGTTTGGCCAACATGATTTCCTCAATCTTCCCTTTTGGAATAGTATCCACTTGTAGTGTTTGTCATTTCTACTTTTCCTTTCTTTGTAGGTCAGGAGGCCATATCTTTCTTATAGCTTATACCGTTTCATCCCTTAACAGTGAGTGCAGTGGCAAAGAAGTTCACCCTCATCAAAACACTACCTGCTCTTCAAGACCTATCCTCAGTTTCTTATCGAAGAACTCCCTGAATGTCCCTGTCAGCAATTACCTATTTATCCTCTTGTATTAGTCAGGGCTTTCCAGAAAAACAAAACCAATAGGATATATTTATCTGTCTCTCTATCTCTGTCTCTACAGAGAGGAAGAGAAGAGAGAGAGATGGTGGGGGAAGGAACTAGGAAGTCTAAAGCTTGTAGAGCCAGCTCACAGGCTGGAAATTCAGTAAAAGTTGAAGTAGTCTTAAGTCCAAATCTATAAGCAGGAAACTCAGGGAGAGTTTCTGTATTGCAGTCTTGAGGCAGAATTGTTTCTTCTCTGGGAAACCTCAATCTTTGTTCTTAAGGCCTTCAACGGATTGGATGAGGCCCACCCACATTATGAAGGGTAATCTGCTTGACTCAATGTCTATCAATTCTATTGTTAATCACATCTAAAAAATACCTTCACAGCAACATCTAGACTGATTTTTGACCAAACAACTGGTTACCAAAGTCTAGCCAAGTTGACACATGTAATTAACCATCATACTGACCTTTTGAACCACTCACTTGGCCTTTAATCATATGCTAGCTAGTGACACCTCTGGCACCGTCTTTTTTTGACATTTTACTTTGTAAGTATATATATAAGGTTTGTCTTGCTTACTTCTGGAAGACTGGGATCATATCTTATACTTCTTATGGGTTCCCTAGAGTACCTAGTGGTATGCTACACATATTGTGCTTAATAAGCTATCATTGAAAAATGAATGCATGGAAGTGGCTTTTTGAAAATAACATCAAAGGAAATATTTGGAGTTAAGGACTGGTATTTGGTATTTGCATCCCATTCTTTTTACTCCCTAGTTACAAACCAAAAGACACTAGATTCTCCAGGTAATTTTTGATTGGGATTTTTGTAGGGTCATTTTTTTGTCCAGGCAAGCATTTCAGTTCCCTTCTCTGGTATGAACTCAAGTCTAAACTGAAACTGGCCTGTAAATTTGATGCCATTCTCCTGTTATTTTTCATACCTGAAATACCTGGCTATTGGTGGGACATTCTGTGTCTTAAAGGTTCCCTTTTATTCATGTGTCCCCATCTTTCCCAGCCCATTTTACCTTCCTGCTTCATACCCATTTCAATTAAATGCATGATGCCTCGATGTATTTTGGGGTGTTGGATACCAGCTTTGGTGAAATGCAAGGAACCTGGGCCCTGGGGCTGTCTTAGTCTTCTGTGAAATGTCTCCTAAAATGTGTTAAGCTGTCTCAGACTTCCACAATAGAATGATTATTGTCAGTGATAGATGACATTCATGGTACTATCCTAAAAGCAAAGTATAATTTAAAGTAAGATAACTGAATGCCAGGACATTGGTAAGGATTGAGAGAGACAGTTAAATATATAGAAATGTTTGACTCTAGGTCTTATATATGTTGGGAACTTTCTAAAATTTAGAGCATAGAAATCCCCATAATGCAAGTAGCTCAGTAAAGTATACAGAACATCTTAACCTCTACTTCCTTTTGGAAAGCATAGCAGATTCTTATTTTACCATGACAAGCTGTCCTGATTGGCTAATTAACCCAAATTATGTTTTTTACTAATTACTTCTTTGTTAAATATTACCAGGCATTATTGTCTCTCTCAGTTTTCCCCAGGCCAGAGGCTTCCAAACTTTCTCAGATCCAGGCACTCTTAGCATTTCGTTAGTTTTTTCACAGCTTGCCTTGGTCAATAGAAACACCACATCACTCTGCTTATGAAGTAGTCAGGTCCAAACAACTGAATAAGCATATAACCATCTCAGTAGCTGCTTGAAATAAATAGCACACAGTTACTGAAAGAAAAAAGAGAATACTTTTATTTCATTGTTCAGTAACCATAATTGCTTACTAATGGGAGGTTTTTTGCCTATTGGGCTCTCTATAACTTCCTAAACCTTAAACTCACTTTGGACACCACCCTTGTTTTCTGCTCCACACTTATTTTTGTATGGTATTTACTTTTATCACAGCAGCCAGCCAAAATTCAGCCTTGCAAAGATGTGATAGAATACAAAGGAATGCAGTGTGATCTAATGTTGAAACACTGATGACCTCAAGTTTGTGCAGTGTCCAGCAAATGTCAAGTATTGTCGTGCTTCCCTCAAACTATAAAAGATTTGGCTGCAACCCTGTGAGTTCAATGTAGCACCTGGGGTACCTTGGCACACAGTTTGGGAGCAGCAAGCATAGACATTGAATGCGAATTGTTAGATCAAACATGAAAATCTGTCAAACGGGAATTTCTGATTTGAACTTAAGACTGAAATTTCCTTTCAAGGGGTCACATTCTAAGATGTATACCTATCTATACACCTAGCTATTCTTCACTTTCATAGAAAAATGTCTGCTTATGTTTAGGATAGCATTTTCCCCCTATTGTCATTCTCTATCTTTTGAAATACACACAGCTTGTTATTTCCCTCCCTTTGTTGTCAGAAGTCATATTAGCCAGAGCAGCTTGGTGAACAATGTTGTTTATCCCACTGAATGCTTGTTGTTCTTTGGTTATTAATTATTATTAAGTATCCTGAGCATGAGAAACTTAGTGCATAACCTGCATATAGGGAAGAGAAAATGTAGTTTTCTCATAGAGGTTCCACCCTGCGACCCTTGTCGTCTCTGATGGTTTGCTTCAAACCCTCCGCCATGAGCCAGTAGATGTCATGTGAACTGAGACCCAGGGGGCAGGAGCCACTGGGCTAGTTTTACACGCCTGCTCTTGGGCCTCTGTGCTAGGTTTTAATACCGTGGCCTTTGGCACCTTTTCTGAACGAGTCTCATGACATCACTAAACTTCAGGCTCAGTGATGTGTCAACCTTACTTTGTGTCTCTTTTTATTCCAACAAAGATTTTCCTCTTGCTGCTCCTGCCGTTGCTGCTGTTGTTTCTCCTCTTCGTTCTCTCTTCCTCCTCCTCCTTCTCTTCTTCCCCCTTTTCTGCCACCTCCTCCTCCTTTTCCTTGTCTTACTTACTAACATGCCCACTATTTCCGTGCAAACCTTAAACCCGAAGAGCTAAACACCAAACCCACTGGATGAGTGGCTGTAGCAGCTGGAGGTCAGTGCCTTCTTGCAGGTCCGTGGATCCAGAACATTTTTCCAACAAAAGGGAGATTGGGAACAGGAACACTACCCAGTTGTCAAGGTGGCTTAAATTGAAATTGGAATCAAAATGGCCATCATTGGCAATAATTTTGTTCTACAATTTAACAAATGACCCTATCAGATGCTGACCCTGCTCGCTTCCATTCCTGTGCCTTTGCTGCCTCCCTTCCTCCTTCCATCACCCCCTTCATCTCTCTCTTCAGTCGTTTACTGCCTCAACTCCTCCACTTGAATTGTGCACTCCATCCTTGACCCAGCCTGTAAAATACTTTGTCGCCATCCCCAGTCAGGTGGATGCTGCCATAACTCCTGTGTGATATCAGTAACCCACGCTAGTGAAGCCAGTGAGGTAATTTTCCCTGAAGCTCTAAATATAATTTAACAAGTTAAACACTGTAACACTGTGGTGAATGCTCTATTAAGGGACTGTAAATTGCTTACAAAGCATCAATAAACACAGTGCCCTAAAGCGAGGGGCTGTTAAGACTTTATAATCTAAAGCAGCAGTTGGAGTGTCACCCCAAGGCTTTAGCTATACGTCAGATAAAAACAAAGCAGCTGAAGTCTTTAGTTGATGCGAAATGTACATAGGAACCCAGCAAGCTTTAGGGGGTAATTACTTTTTGAGTGCTTGATGTGGTTTGTTGAGAGACACATCTCTTATCAAATTTTCCAATGATTAATGTGATTCTTCCATTTCCATAGAAAATGGGGAAGTAAAGTTGATGGTTACAAGGGCCAAGCCAGTTACAGCCTCTACAGATTCGTGTTGTATCATTTTCTTGGGCTAAGAACCAAAGTTTTAGTATAATCTACTCTCACACATTAGATTACACCTTATAGGAACATGTGTATAGAAAAATATATTTTGTGATTAAATTATCTTTAGTGATGTTGAAAAGCTGCAGAGTTTTAAAAGTTAATTACCTCTGTTGGAAGCAAAATAATTCCACATTTCAGATCTTGCAAGCCCGAAAGCTTCTTTCCTCCTCTTTTCCCTTCCCCTGTTGTTTACCGAATCCTAGTCAAATCCTGTCACAAAACACACTCCTTCTGCAATTCCTTCCCAGGTTCATATCCTCAGCCAAATGGTGACTAACTCTTTTTGTGTTTTAACTATTATCCAGAGTATTTGGTCTAAAGTATTTGCATTTGTATTCTGGAAGGCTCTTAGCATTTTACAAATGTTACCTCATTAATCACCATAGCCATCAGACTGACAGTGTTTGCCTTATATTAAAAGTGGTGGAAAATGAAAGCTCCTAGGGGCCCAGAGACATGACCAAGGTTGCTTGGTGAGCCAGTGAGGTGAACGGCAGAGAACTTGGCATTTCAGGCGCTATTCCATCCCCAGACCTTTTACCCTGTCACCACTGAACACCTAAAACCCTCTGGGGTAGGGCCCTTGGATCTGCAGGGTCTCAGGGTCACCTCTGTGATTTCTGAGTGTTTTGTTCTTCATTTCTAACTAGCTAGCTGAATTACATTAAGCCGAATGAAAGCTCCTGAGTAGATTTAAAAGGCTCCTGTTCTTGCTTTATAGTCTGGGCCATCCCAAGATTATGAGGACTCTCCACCTTATGCCTCCAGGCTCTAGGATGAGATACCAATCCCCGATGACAGGCAGTAACTGTGAGAGAAGGATGCACCATTGGGGTTCAAAGCAACAGGGAAGATGCTGTCCTGTTCATAGATGAGTACCGTTGGCAGGCAGCAACTCTGCTTTCAGCTGGGTGGTCTTGAGTCTGCTCCTCCACTGTTTCAGCCCCGTCCTTCGGGCTGTGTGTCATGTTGTCTTGGAATTTTGTCTGTACACTTGGGTATCTGCTACCTGGGCTCATCAACAGAAAGGTATTAGGAAGATGGCTGAAGGAGGGAGCTAATACAGGATTATTTGATCTGGGTTTCACACTCCCCTAGAGATGGCTTTGGTTCCTGTGCTGGGTTGAAATTCATTCTCTGTGGTGAACGGTGAGGTAAGTAAGACTCAGGAGACACTTCTTGCATATAGATTACTAAAGCTGCTTGCAGTTGCCTTCTCTGATGGGAAGTAGGTTACTCCAGGAGATGTTTCAGTTGGCACCAGTCAGCCTGGTCATCAGCTCACTGACATGTATCTGTAAGCATGGTGCGTGTGATTCAGTTTTCCCTCCCAGCTTTCTTCATGCCAATAGGATACACTCAAAGTGCACTACTTATGTCTTGATGATAAATTATAAAAACACTAAGATCAAACAATTTCTAAACAAGAACAAATTCATCTTATTTCTGAGCACTCTTAGTTTCCACATTCTATAGCATTGCAGGACCCCCTCCTTCTTTCCCATCCCTAATTCATTTCTTAAAACATAATCCAAATATATCATGGGAGATACACCGTAACTTTCTTTTCTTTCAAGTAATGCATTTTTGTGTAAACATGTTGTTTATGAAAGAACCTTTTACGGATGCTTTGTGTTGCCTTTGCTCAAGAAACTACATTTTAAAAGAATTCTCCCCAGCCTGGCATGTAATGTTTCATTAGACAACATAACCTTGTTTATTTGCTTTTTAAATTTTTTATTTCGGAAAGGAAATCAATTTGCACCCCTGACATGCTGCCAGGTTCCTGTTTATAAGCACACAATAGGCAGCTTGGAGAGGGCAAAAACATATAGTTTATGATTTCAGCATTAAGTATGACACAATCTGTATATGAAACCATAGAAGCAATAGTGCTTTCCTGTCCCTGCAGCCACATTCTGCAGTTTCAGCTTTTTATCAGAGTATTATAAAAGCATGCACCAGAATAAACAGCCCTAATTGTGCTCAGCACTTTTAAGTGTGAGGAATGATTGTCCGAACAAAAGGAGCTCTTTGCTTTTTTTTGTTTTGTTTTGTTTTGCTTTGCTTTGCTTTGTCTTGTTTTTTGAAAAAAACCTTAAGCAGCTGGCTGGAACTGAGCCTTATAACTGTGCTATGCTTTGGGGAGGCTTGAAGTGTCCCTCCAAAAGAATTAAGAGTGTCCTCAGACCTTCTGCTGCCAGAAATTCCAGTTGGCCGGTGGGAGACTGGCAGGACCTGAAGACCAGTGGGACTGTCATCCTCTGGGCTTGGCCCTAACTTCTGCTTCTTTGAGTGCCTGTCAGCTTTTCTCATCCCCAAGATAAATAATTACCTTATTGGTCCAACGCACTGAGGTCCAAATGTGAACATGAAATAAAGTCAGTTACTCTTTCCACTTCACAGAAATAAAACTCTAAAATCATCCATTATAACCAAAAGAGCACTGAATTAGGAGTCAAAAGATGTAGATTCTAGTCCTGTTTCTGCCTGCATTTAGGTACGTTCTGCTGGTCTGGTCACATCCCCAACTCTGGTTTCTATTTTCTTCTCTGTGAAGTCAAGGAGTTGGATTCAAGGCTCTGTATGGTATCTTTCAAATCTAAAGTTGTGAGACCAGGTACTTATTAAGTCACATAAAAAAAATATTTTCCTTGAACTTGGAATTTTTTCCTTCCTGTCTTTCCAGTCTGTATCCAAGCTGGATCTCCTATTTTGGGTTTATTCATCTGAAGCCATCTCTCTCTTCCTGATGAGATGGAGATAATGTCATCTGTCTTTTTCACAGCTCTAGTTTCCACTGTTTCAGTACTTATAGTTGACCCTTGAACAGCGTGGATTTGAACTGTGCAGGTCCACTTATATGCCAAATTTAAAAAACAAATATATTGGAAACTTTTTTGGAAATTTGTGACAATTTGGAAAAAAATTTCCTCTAGCTTACTTTATTGTAAGTATACACTATATAATACATGTAACAAATAAAATATGTGTTAATTGGCTGTTCTCGCTACTGATATGGCTTCTAGTCATCAGTAGGTTATTGGTAGTTATGTTTTTGGGGATTCAAAAGTTATATGCAGTTTTTATACTGCATAGGGGGTCACCACCCTAACCACCATGTTGTTCAAAGGTCAGCTGTATTTGATTCCTGTGGATCTGCTTTTTCTTTTTTCCTTTTCATGTTCCTAAGTTACCACCAAAGCCTAACAGCTAACTCCTGCATATTAATGATGTTATAACTCTGTTGGCCAACATCTCTTTAGTTACAAACATTGTGCCTAGGGACAGGACAGTGTCCCTTTCAATCCCCGTCTGCCATTCACAAAGTTAGCCTATAGCTATAGCCTCTTATTGAAGCCTTAAAGGACTTTCCCAATTTTTAAAGTAACTCATTATTTAGCTGAGCATACCACAAACTCTAGGTATGCTCTGTATATGAATCTAGAATGTTCACATGAGTGAGCTGAGGAGGGAAGTGAGCTGAAGGGGAAAGGCTTGAATACAAGGGGAACCTTTCATTATTCATCTCTGCTAATAATTAGAAGGCAATAATAGGTATAATTGGATCATGTCACAAAAATTAAGATTAAAGATTGAAAGCACTTCACCCTTCTCCCTCCACCACTGGCTGAGGGTTTCCCCTACCACTCCTTGGCCTCCACTTGAATTTTGTTCAGCCAGTACAAGGGTTCAGTGTACTAGAGTGTCTTAAAGAGTAAGCAGCAATTCGTGTGCATGTGTGTGCATGTGCGTGTGTGTGTATAAAGCTTCTGCAAATGTGCTCGCCATGTGCTAGAAAGTTAGGTTCTCTGGATTCCCTCTACACAAAGATACAAACTAGGGATCACATAGGTCTTTCCCTCTGCTGCCTCTGGAACAGCACTAAAAAGATCAACAAGAAACATTCCTGACCAAGTAATCCCAGTAAGAGGAGGAGAGGAAAGGGAAAGAGGTGCGTTTTAACCTTGTCAGCACTTCTTCAGACATTCAAGGCTACCTTCTATCAAACGTGGAAGTGTGAAAGGATGTTAGAATAATGGAGCAATATACAAGACAAGGCATTTGCGAGGGCCCTGAGGCTTTGGGGACTGGTTCTTTCTGTGCCAGCAGACGGGAGATTAGATTTTATGCCTGAACATTCTCTTTTCATTAAAAAAGGGGTGAAGAGTTAGCTACTCAGAGAGCTTAACCGAGTAAAGATAATAACAAGAAATCCAAATACTTCTGCTTCATTTTTTGCCCTGAACATGCTTTTTCTGAATGGTTGTAAACATTTAAAATGGCTTTTCATATTGAGATTCTATTTGACTTTTAAGCATAGATTTAAATTCCTACATTCACTGATAGGGGCTTAAAACAATTTCATAAAGTGATTAGTAATTATAGGTGTGAAATTATAAGTGTGAAAAGACATCTGAAAAACATTTCTTTATACATAGGTCTGCAATTGGCTTTCTTTAAATGTAAACAGACAACATTCAAATATTTAAAACAACAAAACAAAACAAAAAAACCAAACTTATCTGTGGAGCAAAAATAAACAATGAGCTGCAGGACAAGAACATCAACACAAAGGGGAAGATGTCAGGCCTTTTGTTGGAGGACATATCAAAAGCTCCAGCAATACGGGTGTTGTTCTTATGTGGAACCCTGACTTCTCTGAGATCTCATCTTATCTTTATTTTAAGTTTAGAAATATTATTTCTTAGTCTATCAAGTAATCAGTGCATTTATTCCATCTTGAAGTTGTTAGTAGAGCAGTGGCACAAATAGGATGAAAATGAACTCAAGATGGAAAATTACAGGATGTTCAAGTTGCTGAAGAGCAAGGACCTATAGCCTTGGTGTTCTAATACAAAAGTGAGAGGTTACTGGGGGAGATCATCTAAACAGAAATATTTCATCAGCAAACGAACCCATAAATCCTGACTGTCAAGGGTAGAAAAATGTAGCTTCTAAATGTACTCACTTTTCTGTCATCCAGTAACTTTGGCAGAAAGGAGAATTGAGCTCAGCACTGTGATGGCTCTATGGTGCCTAGTCACCAGGTGCCAAATTCCTACTTCTGTGACTCCCACACATAAAAGAATTCTTATTCCAAGCCTGACTGTTTCACCAGGAGGAATGTAGACAAATCGGAAGCTGTGGTCTAAATGTGAGACCTTGTTTTGAGGGTGTGTACTGGGTTCAGAGGAGCCGTGCTTGTCCCAGCTCATCTTTGTAGGGTGGAGCTGGGTTACTTGGGCACACCATGAGACAGGCACGTCTTCGCTCTGCCTTCTATTGTTTTTATCAGTCCAGTCATGATTTATTAAGTACACAGGTAAATGCAGAACAAGTTCAGTTAATGACAGTCCTGCACTTAGATGGTTTAAGTTTGAGAGAAAGGAAATAAAGATACATTTTTTTTTAGACATGTTAGGTGGGGTGGAGTGCTGGGTCTCAAACTGGGGTTTGTGGTCTTGGATCTCTTGTGTATCATAATGCACATATATATTATATGTGTATATATGTATGTATATATATTATAGTGTGTGTGTGTGTGTGTGTGTGTGTGTGTGTGTGTGTGTGTGTGTGTGGAGAGAAAATACCTGGAGAGATAAAATAAAATATTAGTTTTTTCTCCGTGTTGGGATGATGGATTTCATCAAATAACACGGACTAAGTCCCTCATTGATTTCCTCTGCTGCATTATGCTGTTTGGTTTTGGCTGTGAGATGTAACAAACCCTGGTAGTTCTGATTCAGTTTGCTTGGAAGCAAAGGCAGTTCAAAGGTACTTGCGCTCCAATAAAACAGCCACTTCCCCAGACAGAATGTGCTGCTTAGGTAATATCTACCATTAGAACAGCATACAGTAACTTATGTTTGTGAAGTACCAAACAGTTTACAAAGCAAGGCCATTCACGGTGAGCCACCTGACGGGTTCCACCAGAAGTGAAATGAAGTGCAAGCACTCTCGTTCTCTATTGTTTTGGAGGAGGAAGTCTCTCATGTAGCACATTTTCCTTCCCCCTGAAGATCACATTTCTCTTCTATGTTAAGAGTGTAATGTTGCCAAATATTCAGGAATGCAGATACCCAACCAATGCCCCAGACGGGAGTTTTCAAGCCAGTTCATCTTAGTGGGCCAGCCCTACCCTTAAGCTCTTGGGGCCAGGAAGAGAGGAGCTGAGGAACGGGGGCTTGGGAAAGGGAAAGGCAAAGGAGAGTCTCTTCTCAGAGCTGCAGTTTATCATTAGCCGCTTTCAAGAGAGTGCTGTGTTTATATTTCTGGTCATTAAATACTATTCAATTCTCTTTGAAATGCTAAAGAAATAGACCCTTAGCATCACTGTGGTAGTTTTATATGCACTCTTATTTTTAGTAATTTTACATTTTCTGGTAAGAAAGGGAGAGAAACTTGTTAACTGATTCTAGAATGGGCTATTTGCCTCTTGCATGGCTATGCCAGGTTCTCAGTGTGACTTCCCAGCCTTTCCCTGTATGTTCGGTGCCCCTTTCATTATATTAAAGACCTTCTCCCTCCCCATGCTACACAGAAGTCCAAGCCTGGTTTTGCCTTTGGTGCCATCCACTTCCTGTCCTCATACAAGCCTCAGGACTCAAGTTCCTTGCTTTAGCCTTTCTTGTCTGTCTTCCAGTTGCTTAGGAAGACCCATCTTGCCTGACTTCAAAAAGTGGTTTGAGATAACCAAACACATGGCAATTTGAGGAGACTGCTGAGCTGTGCTCTGGTCTCTGTTGACATGACTTATGAGGACTTGAACCAGCAAATGTTATCTCTTTGTATCTCAGGCTGAAGTGTGTACAACTTAGACAAAGAAAATTTTAAATTGATTGCTCTTTATTCACATATCATCACCTCAGAAATAAAAATTCATTTATTCAGTCATTGATTGTCTAGTTCTTCTTTAGCCCCTGAGCTTGGCTTTAGTGATAGAAAACAAAACAGGCACTGTCCCTTTCTTCTAGGAATTTATAATATGGTGAACTGAAAATAACAATGATGACAACTGCACGTCGTAGCATATGCTGTAAAGGAAAGGACTGGAGTGCTGTGGTGGAAAATAATGGAGGATATCTTTAGTAGGGACGTGACATTGAGAAGGTGTTATTTTAGAATGAACCTGAATAAAGAGAGGAAGGCAGTCTTTCCAAGAATGAGGAGATGTCAGAGGAAAGAACAGCAGAGGTGGTAGGATAATACGTATGTTATTATAGCTTTTATCAAGCCATTACTGTATCTTAACTTAATAGTTCAAAGGATGCAAGGGCATACTATCCCCATTTTGTACTTGAGAAAATGTCATCCATCAGTCAACAAATTCATTGCCTGGAGGATAGGATTTAGCTAGGCAGAAAAGAAGAGAGGAAATTCAGGCCTGGGGAATGGACCTGCAAATGTGTGAAGGTGAGAATTTGAACTCAAGAATTGTGTAGTGAACAGAGAAGTGTGGCTGCTGTGGAGAGTTGGCCCAGGGAAGGGGGTGAGCTGGGGCTGGATACATAAGTCCCTGAGGGCAAAGTTAAGAGTGGGCTTTAGTATTGTAAGCAGTAGAGAGCTCTGGAAGGTTTTAAAGTTGAGGAGTGGCTTTAGGAAAATGCTGATTTATACCAATTAAATGGACAGTGGGGTCTGGAGTGACCTGGGAGGAAGAAGAATTGGAAGCCAGGAGAACAGTAGGAGGCTATTGTGTGATCAGGATAGGAGGTGAGAAATCTCTGGAGTTTGTGGGATAGCAAAGAAAAGACAGATGTGGGAATCATGAAGGCAAAATCAACAGGCTGAAGAAGTTAAGCAAGATCATGTGCTTAGTGTGGAGCTTGGATGAAAACACAGACCTGTTGACTAGCCCTTTGTTTCAGACCGTGGTCTGATCTGCACTAGATGATGTGTCTCTCTGTGTTTCTGCTGGGTGTGTATGTAAAGGTATTTTTCAGATTAGTTTGTTTTTCATATCCCTCTCTCCCTAATTTTCTATATTCCCTCTAAACTGCAGGCCTTCTAGGAGAGTGCTTACTTTTTTTTTTCTCTTCCCACAGCACTAGTTACACTTACTATATATTCACTCAGGAAACATATATGTGACGACGTATTAGGCTCTGGTGACAATGATACCAAATCAGCCCCTGCTCTTGTTGTCAAAGTGTTCATAGCTAGAAGGGGAAGACTGACCTTAAAAATAAGTAAATGTACCAATGTGTCATAGGAGCTTTGAAAGAAGTATTTATAGGATAAAATGGAGAACAAAGGGGTGGCTACCTGGTTCTGCCTAGTAGAGAGTTGGTATTAGCATTGGTCGTAGTCATAATAATTGTAATGATAATTATAATAATGGGTACTAACATTTATTTGATGTTTGATATGTCTAACATTGCACTAAACTCGTATTTATATTACTTGATCTTCATAAAAATATTACAGGGTAGGGTTGTCCCTATTTAACAAATGAGAAAACTGAAGCAAAGAGAAGTGATAAACTTGCTCAAGATCACACATCATTCATCTAATCACTGGAAAATTAAATTTATTGCACACCTATGCAGTGCATGTCATGGAGCAGATACTGGATATTATCAGATGAACATGGCATGTTTCCCTGCTCCAAGTTTACTGGAGGAAGCACTTGTGAAAATAAGGCTCCTTAATGGAGGTGTAGACAGGGCACTATGGGTCCCTACAGAGCAGAGACCAATTAACAGGGCCAGGAGTGGAGGAAGGCTCCACAGAGGAGGGGACACTGGACCTGGATCTTGAAGAAGAAACTGACTGCAAAGATGAATATTATGTGCAAATGTGGAAAAGAGGTGTGAAATGGTGTGGAATAGTGAAGAAGCATTGAGGTCTGTCTGTGTGTGGTTGGGGAGGAAGGGTTGCCAGGAGATAATATGGGAAAGATTGATTGGGACCAGATTTTAAAAGGCTCAAGTCAACATGAAGGCATGTGTAAGATGTGTGGCCAGCAGAAGTGTTTAAGTAGGTCAGTCCCATGATGGAATGTACAGCTTTCTGGAGAAAGACTTTTGAGAAATGAGGACCCTTACCAGTGAGCCGTGAGTAT
This sequence comes from Smutsia gigantea, assembly GCA_032199065.1. Taxonomy (NCBI): domain Eukaryota; kingdom Metazoa; phylum Chordata; class Mammalia; order Pholidota; family Manidae; genus Smutsia; species Smutsia gigantea. The sequence continues at coordinate 82,854 of JAVSCE010000871.1, read as the reverse complement.
AGTATATTTTTCAGACTACTTTCTAACTTCTAGGCTATGTGTAGATACATTAACCACAGACAGTGCTCCACCAAAATTCTAGAAAACCAAATGAAGTAATGCCATTTCGTCCTTTTTAACCCATATGATTATATTTAGCAGAAGCAACCAAGACAGTAAATCTGGAGATGAGAGCAGAGACATGGACAGTCAAAGACACTGAAAATCTGAGCAGGAAGGAACAGGATCTTTGAGAGACACCTGAAAACTGTTTCTCACAGTCAGGGGTGGCACCTGAGAAGACATTTATTGTCTTGAGCATTTTACTACAGTATTAAATGAATAGCTATAAAATGCTTCAGGGATAGTTCAGGGCTCCATTGCCTCAAATCCAGTATTAGAAAGGATGGCAGAGGTCTGGGATTAGAAGAGAATGAGGCCAGTCAGATGGCTCTTGCTGCTTTAAATCCCACACACTCATGTCTAGAGCCCTGCTCAGGGGTGCAGCCTTCCTTTGGAGATGGATGAGTGGTCTGAGGCCACTGAGGGTCATATCCGTGTGCAAGCTGCCTTTCTACCCATTGCAAGGGAAGCTGCTGTGGAAGTTGAACTTGACCTAAACACTAGAGAAATGATCTCTTTTTCAGTTTTATCCTGAGTTGAGGAGGGCGAGCTAACATCAAAGAGTGAGGAGCAAGGTTTTTTTGTTTTGGTAGTTTGATAAAAGTATTCAATACTTTTTGGGCTATAGCTTTCCCTTCCTAATCTTAACCTTCCTTGTTCATCATAAGCCAGTCTGGAAGTGTCTATGCAGGCAACATGACTTTAAGACAGGATCACTATCAATCACTTTGAAATGAATTAATGGTGTATTCCCAGGCTTTTCTAGGTATGAAGGTGGTGGTGATTACATGGATCCAAATTAGTGGTATGACAGATGTAATTCTCAGGATCACGTACCAGCTTCAATTAATAACTTATTTTAATGTCCATAGAAAGGATACCAGGTACACTTTATTTTTGCCATGTCACTTTCCACTAGAATATATTTTTGCAGCAAAACTACAGAGGCAGTATAACTTAGTAGGTAAAAGTCTAGACTCTGAAGCCAAACTAACTAGATCTGAGCACCTCCACTTTTTGGTTATGTGACTTTGAGTAAGCCACTTAACTGCTCCATGCTTCACTTTCCTCATCTGTAGAATGGGGATAATAATAAGGGATAATAACCATACCCACTTACTAGACTGATGATAAGGATTAAATGAGTTTTATGACATATGGTAATACTACATAAGTGTTAGCTATTATTAATAATATTCTATTAATATCAGTCATGGGGAGTAGCCACCCAGAGTGAATCATTACTCTCTAAGCTTCACATTTTGAACTTTACTAAAAGGAAAGAAGTACACATTTGCTGTCATGCTCTATGCTGGAACATCTGTTATTTCATGTGATATTCACTTTAGCCCTGTCCATTAGATGATTATCTCCATTTTAAAAAAATGGAGAAAGTATGGCTCAGAGAACTTAATAACATGGCGCAGATGATATAGAGCTGATGTGAACTTGAGCCCAATTCCAGTGCTCACATTTTCTTTCTGTACCGTGGTTCCGCTTAGAATTCTCCAGGGATAAATGGCAAACTCTGAAAATGCAGAACTTAAGTATGCATGTCAGGGCTGGAGTTTTCATAGTACCGTGTGCTCCCTCTCCCTTCCCTTCCTTCAGAAGTTGCCTGATATGGTATCTTATGTTGTCCATGTTGCCATGTGACTATGCTAAGGAGAATGCCATAGAGAGAGAGGCAACCTGCATGGCCCTTCGTCTCCCCCACCGAGTCCATCATGTTTCCTCTAATAACTCACTGTCCCCTCTGTCATGGCACTACCCACCCACTTAGTAGAATTCAAAATATTCCAGCTCACAAGAGCACCAGAGGGAAGGAGCCAAGACCCTCTAGGATTCCTCCTACACCTCCAGAGAGCTTAGTATCTTCAAGAAGGTTATAAACTTGTTATTCTGTGAATGTCTCAGACATCTTTTGGATGCAGTTCATGGATGTTTACATCTGGGAGTTTTGAAAGTCTTCATAACTTCCTGGGCATCATTAAGATGCAGACAATTCCAAGATTGCACAACTCGACTTGTAAACGTGTGTCGGGATGACCCTGACTGTTTATAGAGAAACCCATAAAGTCTCCACACCTCGGCAGTTGGACGGAATATAGATTTGAAGATAACATTTTGGGACCTTATGGGAATCAACATCATTTTGCATGTATGCTCCACCTTCACTTTCATTTGTGGTCCACTTCCCTTCATCCTTCATTACCACACCCTGAAATTATAGTTATTTGTAAGAACTCGGACGTATATTCATATTCGTCAGGTTGTTTTTTTGCATATTGTATTCCAAGCCCATGCATGCAGAAAGACAATTACCACTCTACCTCAAGCTCACCGAGTATGCAATCAAGACTCATTATTCCCCTGGTTCTCATCCCATTCACCCCCTTTAAGTCTCAGAACAACAATGAATAGAGAGCAAAGTGAAGGGAAGAAGTCAAAGGACCATGCAGAGAAATCTGAACCAAAGAGGGAACAATTTAGGTGAGGATAATTTGTCTGTGGAGCTGTCACCTTTGATGTTTGAGAAGTTAAATTTTTGTTAGATCCATTTCTGGAATCATGATCCCTTGAGTGGGGAAAAAAGCTATAATTTTCAGAAGGCTTATTTCTGCAAAAGCTTATGGTTATGGAGAAAAATCAATGTTTGTAGGTCAATGAATCAGAGTCTAAAAAGTATATTTGGATATGTAGTGTCTCATAAAATGTAACATAGAAAGAGACCTGTGGAATATCAGAACTGGGAAAGGTCATGGAGCCATGTGGTCCAATTCCTCCTTTTAGCAACAAGGCTACAAAGCCAAGGGAGGTTGAATGAATTATCCAGGTCACATGGCTACAAGGAGCAGAAGAGAGACTGATCTAAAAGCGATCTGCTAAATCCTAAGCCAGTATAATTTCTATATTATCACACATTACTAATTATTTGGAAGATTTGAGCCAAAGTATGAACCATGTATCACAAGTGAGAGAGTCTTAGCAATAGAGGAGACTTTGGAGGTCATCTGGTGCCATCTCCTTCCTGATACAAGAATCCTCTTGATGACAGCCTTGAGAGATGGCCACTAGCTCTACAGGCTTGACTCTGATGCCAGGAAGCTCAGGACTTTATAAGGCAAATTGTTTTGTCTTTGAACAAAAGGTCAAATTTGTATTTTTAAAGCATCAGTACAAAAGGAATAGGGGTGGCCAGAGGGGAATAGCATGGTATTAGTGGTGGTGAAGAGTTTTACTCTTTTTCTCAATTAAAAATGAGGATAATAATGCTTACTTTGTGGGGTGATTGTGTGGATTAGAGATTATAAAGTATCTACCTAGTAGCTATTTCAAAACAGGTACTCAAATTGTAGTTATTATGGTTTTTATCATCATGATCCCATTTTTTGAAATTATGCCCTCTGGAGCAACATAGACTATGTCTAATCCTGCAAGTATTTGAAAACAATTAGCACGACCCTCTAAGTCTTCTATTCTTCAGACTAAATATTCCCTGATTCTTCTACTGTACTTCCTGTAATACATTTTGGATGCCTTCACTGCTTTCATTCCCTCTTATTTGTCAATTTCCCCCTGAAAATGTGGTGGCCAGTTGTGGTCAGTCCAACATGCTCTACAGTGGAATAATTACTCCTCCCCTTGATTTGGACATTGCACTTCTCCTACTCTAACCTAGATATTTGTTAACATTTTTGGAGGCCAGATCACACAATTGGCTCAAGTAAAACCTGATTCTACTATCCAGAACATTAGCTGTGCCTCCCAACATTGTGTCAAATGCAGATTTGACAAGCATAACTTTTATATCTTCATTCAAGTGGTTGGTAAAAATGTTGATCCAGAAAATGCCAAAGACTGAGCCTCAAGGAATACCTCTGATCCTTCCCTGCATGTTGACATCCATCCACTGGTTTGGTGACATTGTTTCGCCAACTCCAGATCTACACACCTTTAGTAGCAAAAATAACTCAGCAAGATACAGTCACTCTTTGTGTTTTTGAAATTGGATATTTAATTTATCCAGAGGTGAAATGCCATTCTTTTATAAATGAAGACATGTTTAGAACTCATAATTGGGAAAATATGAACTCAGAAAATAATTTCATGTTTGAGTTACTATGTAATGCTTAAAGAAAAACATCATCTCTTCTTAATGTGAATTGATAATGCTTGCCTGATTGTTTATTTTTCTAAAATGTTTTGAAGTTACTTTCTGGGTCTGGGGGAAGGAGGCTAGAGGATTTGCTGATTTCATATGTTGGGGAGGAAGGAGATTATTGAAGTATTAAACCTTAACCTTCAGGAACCTTTTCCATGTCTAGTGGAGATCACAGAGACAGAGAGATGTCTCAAAAATGTTGATAAGGGTGAGTTATATTCCCAGATAGTCTTTATTCTTTTTAATGATTCTCAGAGAAGATTCTTAAACTTTTAGGAGAAAGAGCTACTTCTTTTTCTCAATTAACATACTTTACTCTGAAGAAATCAAACCAGTTTCCTTGTGCTGCAACACACATTTTTTCTTGGTTTTCATGGTGGAGATGAAGAATGGTGGTCACCATCATTTGAGCTAAAGTCCTCAAAGACTTGATGCTCACCTCTCGGTATCTTCCTCCAAGGGCTCATTTAGTATTTTCTCAAAGACTTTACTTTCCAGTCTATGTCCTATATTTGTGGCTTTCTTCTTAATCCTGATCCTATCTATTTCTCCAGCCCATAATCGAACAACTACCTTAATACATAAAATTTATTATTGTGAGCATACTTTGAGATTTCAAGGTTAACAGACAAGAAGTTAGCATTCTCAAAATTGCCTATGGAACAAAAGATAAGATTCTATCTTACTGAGTATTCTAAGAATGCCATCTTATTGTTTACTCATTAACTCTCTATTTATTGAGCATCACATAAATGCAAGGTCCTGACCTAAGAAATGGAGACACAGTGGGGAGCAAAGTCAGATTTAGTCTCTTCTCTTGTGGTGCTTATATTCTAGAAAAAGAAAGAGATATAATCAAATAATTTAAACAACTGTAAACTTGTAGAAAGTACTGCAAAGGAGAAGATGGTGCCCATCAATGGAGAGATCAGGGAAAACTTCTTCACATGATGCTTACTTAATCTGAGATTTGAAGATGGAATCAGGGGAAGAGAATATGTAGCAGAAAATATTATATCCCAAAGCCCTGTGCTGACAAGGAGCATGGTCAGTGGGAGGGCAGCAAAATTCCAACAAGGTGGAGTGAATCACAGACAGGAAGGGTGAAGTGCCATGAGATGAGCTGGGAAGGTAGGAAGGAGCCCCATACAGGCCTTGGAGTTCACAGAAAAAACAATGTCTGCGTCTTCTGAACTGTGGGAAGCCACCCAAAAAGCTTGGGGTAGAGGGGACATGTTAGGGGAATTGTGTATGATGTGATCAATTTTGGCTTTTGAAAAGATCACTGTGGCTATAATATGGAAAAAAGGAGAAAGGAAAGCCAAAGTGAGTGACAGACCAGTTAGGAGACCGTTGCCTAGTCCAGGAAAGGAGATGATAGTGGTTTGGTATAGGTTGGTGGAAGGAGAGATGGAAAGATAGAAAGAGGTGAAGATGCTTAGGTTGAATTTGTAGTGCTTAGGGATTGTTATATGGGAGTGATAGAAAAGAAATATCAAGGGTAACTTAAGGGGGTCCATATATTTTATATTCTTTTTTGTGAATTTAAATAATATTTTTAAAAATATTAAATTATACAGCTCTCTTGATAACCATTAGTAGCACAACAGTAAGAATTCTAGAGAGTCAAAAATCCTTCTGTACCTCAGATCTATTATTGACAAAGTAAACAATATGAAAAATTTTGAGTATCTTTGAGTATCCCAACAATGGAAAAAATAATACTTGAAAATTTTTACTTCATCAAGACCTTCATAAGAGTCAGAGAAATAAGTTTTTTAAGGTTCACTATAAGAAGAAATAACACAATTAACTATTTTTGTTATTATTGTGTTTGATTCTCTTCATCTCTAGATCCTCTAAAAAGAACTCAAGCATGCTCCTGCACTGCCATCCCAATACAAATCTCCATTTCCTTTCCTCTTACTTTAACCAACCACAATATTTTATCACATTAAGAAAACCTTCCAATACATAAGAGGAGCCTTTGGACCATGTGTGTATATATAAGCCTGTTCATGCCTTTGGGATCCCACAACAGCACAGTCGGCTCACAGTCTAAGCCAGGTGCCCAGTTTCCATCTGGATTTCTGACAAACTGTGTGGTCAGGATTTAGAAATCAGAAACCTGGGAAAGGTGCAATGTGATGGACACAACCACCCAAATACCATATATGTTATCACCATCATTTAACACATAGTGCAGGAAATCCTGTTCTTTGCAGAAGAACTTCAAAGAACCACTTCTAGTTCTCCTGGGCAACATTCATTTTTAGCTTTGCTAACCCTAAAGCGCAGACAGATATATATTTTCCTTCAGTAAATTGCTAGTGACGCTACTTTTCTTTCCTGTCATCCTCAACCCATTGTCCAGTTGGCCTCTCAAATTTCACTATCCTTTTAGGCTGAATAGCTGCACCTAGCTGTTTACAGAGGCCCATCTACCCACTCTGCTGTGCCTTGCGTCTTCTCTTTCTTTTCTAGGTTCTGAACTTCTCATATCTCAACTCTACCATGTTGATGGGCCCCCTTCTGCTCCAGAGTGAATCCTCTCTTATTGTTCCAGTGACTGTCTCTTAAGGCAGCTTTATCTTATTTATTTATTTAATTAAGGTATTATTGATATACACTCTTATGCAGGTTTCACATGAAAAAACAATGTGGTTACTACATTGACCCCTGTTATCGTGTCTCCCCATACCCCATTGTAGTCACTGCCCATCAGTGTAGTAAGATAAGCCAACTTTATCTTGTATATTTAACCTTACTTTTGAATTTTAAAGAGAAAAAACTTTCTTCAAGTCATCAGAAATATGTATATGATATCAGGTTCCTTAAGTGACTCAGTTGTCTAATTTGTTCCTAGTATATTCATGCAGTATGTGTTTACTGAATTCCTACTTTGCCCCAAGCACTGTGGGATAGTTATAAACACAGACATTCTATATTCTAGAGGAATGTAGAATGAACAAGTAAAGAATAAGAAAGACAATGAACAAGTAAATGAATAAGCAATCATTGTTCTGCATTCCATTATTCCATAAAATTGTTAGAGATTGATTTTGTGGAAAAAGAGCAGAAGTTGCAACTCTCACTCTCATCATTGGATCCCAGATACACTGTCATCTATTCCAGCTGTCCATCCTCATTCCCCGTTGTTGAGCTTGGGTCATGAATACCCAGATTATGATTTGGAAAAGTAGTAATTTCCTGAGGAAAAAAAATTGGTGGTTGGCCATTATGATAGGACTGGAAAAGAAAAAACATCCCAGTGTGCTTCTCATTCAAAGCAGGATGCTGAATGACTGTCCACTAAATCACAGTACTGTGCACTTACCACAGAAATAATTTTCAAGTTTAGTATATATCACACCAAGTCAGAGAGGATACGCACTAAATGTCCCTGATGTAAACTTCACATCAGGATGGTGGCAGAGTGATCAGTGAACTTCAAGGTATTTTCATATGTGCTTTACTCTTAGGGTGAATAGTTATTTTTCATTTTCTTGTAGCTCTAAGTTATAAGATAATGGATCCATGGCTTGCCAAAAGCCATAACTCTGTATTTAGCTGACATGACTAGAGTCCCAATTTTGGCCTCTGAGAACTTGAAAGTAGAATGAAACATTGACTTATTCTGTCTTCCCCCTCTGTCTTCTCTGGGCAGAATATCTCGATGCATAGCACAGTTGGTGGGGCCATGTCGGGGCCTGGAGCTCACCAGCTTGGCAACACCCGGATGCCCAACCATGACACCAGCGTTGTGATTCAGCAAGCCATGCCGTCGCCTCAGTCCAGCTCTGTCATCACACAGGCACCTTCCACCAACCGCCAGATCGGGTAAGGAGACTTCCTCAGTCATCTCTGGGTCATGGCTGGAGCTCAGAGAATGTTGTGGACTTTCTCCTTGTTTCTGGTGCTCAGATTGGATGAGACAAAAGTTGGTTTTCCTGGCTGGTGTGATATTGCCTAGTGCTCAGAGTGATGTTTTTGATGGGAGAAGGGAAGGGGTGTCTCCTTTAGGTGGAAGCTGTTTGGTCTTGGACTTTGCCAGCAAAAGCAAGTCATTCTATGTCATTGTTTTCAAACAAGATTTGTGAACTTTAAGATGACTGTGGGAAACCCCCCATGGGTGTTATGGAGACCAGAGCATAGTTCTTAGGACAGAGGACATAGTTCTCAGGCTTAAGGATGATAGAAGGACGTTCACCAGCCCAGCCTCCTCCCCAACACAGTCCTCCTTTCCTAGGATTTCCTGAGCCCTTTACCTGTGTCTTCTGCATATTCCCACAGTCTTCCTGCCCTCTGATTATTCTTCCTTGCCTCTTTTCCTTGTTAATACCTCCCCCTCCCTTTGCATTGGTCCATACTCATACATGCAGTAGACTAAACAAAAAAGCAAGCCCCTTACCTCTCATTTACATAAAAAAGACAATCCTGAGGCATTGAAAAAATTAGTAGAAAGCTCCTGTCAAAATCCCAGGCACTCCATGTTATGGGATGGAAAAATCTCTCACTCTGAGTCTCATAAGGTAGCTCTAGCCCCTTCCTACCCTGAGTGTGGTCAGAGGACCAGCAGCTGGGCATTACCCGGAAGCTTCTTAGAAATGCACAGTCTCTGGCCCAGCTTCCTTATCTCCATGATGAGGATGGTGTCTTTCCATCGTCACAATAATAGAGGAGGAAATAAAAATTTAAGAATACTTGGGTTCTCAGGAAGAAGATGTAAAAACTTAAGCCAAAGAGCTCTGACAGATTTATATTGCTGGATGCTGAGAACTTCTTGCTCTATGTTCCCAGAATTCTCTGTTTAAAGGAGGAAAGGGAACTTACTGTGCTTGGTATGTGCATCAGAATTTAGTTTGAATATTTAGTTGAATACTGGCTATGGTGATTAAAAAAAAAAACCTAGACGTTTTCCCACAGTTTGTCGGTGTGCTCTTTCCCCCTTGTTTGTAATACTTATAAGAATTCCAGACCAAGAGTGAGCACTGGGGACAACACTGGCTTATTCCTCTTGGAATGCTTTAGAAGGGATACCGTGTCTCCTCACATTTCTCACCTTACTGGATGGGTTGTGACATGTGAAGACCCACCTGAACAAATGAGAGTTGTGAGCAATGATTATTTTGTGACTTTGCCATGAGGGCATTCAAAAAACAGAAAATTAATCTGGCCATTTGAATGCTTGGCTTTGTTGAAGAAGCCAACACTAAATTAGCAAGTGTCTGTTGGAGACTTCTTTTCTTCTCAAATGACAATGGGAGCAAATGTTGCCACCATCTAAAGCAAAAACCTATTATATACTAAGAGGTTGGGATGGGTTGTAAGGCAGCATCTAAATCTCAAGGGACTCCTTTACTGTAGTGGCTTGGCCTTGAGCAGACAATTCAGTTAGGCTAGCTAATTATAATTATTTTATTTTTCTTTCAAGGGGTAAAAAACATAAAATGTGCAAGAGTTTCCTAGCAGTTTTACAATACTCCTTCCTCCCTGGAGTTCTCCTCTCCACCGCCCGCCCCCTGCGCCCCCTCCCTCCTTCCACCAACTACCCTCTTGGAGACCCTTAGTATTTGACCATTGTTAATACAATCCTGGTTTTGTGAAACAATCTTTTAAGGGTTAGCACTAAATTTTAAGATGGTTCTTGACTCTGTCAATAATTTACCCAGCTGTCCTGGGGTTGTACAGCTTGGTGATATTTCTAGGCTGTGTCACTGTGCCTGGGCAGGTGGGGGTGTTTCTCTGGTACGTGTGACCTCCCGACGACTCCATCTTCCCATTTATTCCCAATCCTGGGGTGTTGAATGTCTCTCCTGGTGTGTTCTAGGAGATAATTGTCACTTTTAGTACTCTGTCTCATTGCCAAGCTGGAGGGAGGCTGTTTCTTTTGTTCCGATTCTTCCCCGTTGTGCTTAGCATGCTGACTCCAGCCACACATCCTGTCATTTCCATTTTCTCCCTGTGACCCATCCAAACCCTTGCCCGGATGATGGTGGGGACTCAGCAAGGAACCACCCAGCCCCTCTCACCAGTGGGTCCAGATTGAAACTCTAGGCGGTAACATTTGGGGTGGTTGGCTCTTTTATTTCTCTCAACAAAGAGGAAATGAGTACTTATTTTAAAACATGAGTTCCCTCTGGAGACTGTGTCTTTAAATGAGCATTTGAAATTGCAGATAGTTTTTTTTTGAGGCTGTACAGAACCATATTGTAGTAATATTCTGATTTTTATCACAACCTCAAATATTTAAGTGTCAAAATCTGGCCAAGCCACCTGCAAATGTTTGCCATGGCGACCGGCCAACAAAAACAGCAAACGGCAATGAAAGTCCTCATTCAGGCACGGCCGACGCCGCATGCACCCAGCCAGCGAGCCTGCGACCACCTGTGCCCACGCAACGCTCTTTGCTGGGCCCGTGGGTGTGCTCGCGTGGGGCAAGGGCGCCTGTATCCCACTCCCCTCTTCCCTTCCCTTTACAGGGCTTGGCTTCTGATGCCAGCCCGCTTCTGCTCTCCTTTCTGCCCCCTCCTTTCGTGCTGTATTTAAGCTGAGAGGCTTGAATGTATTGGGAATGAGACTGACACAGAGGGCTGTGAAATGGGAGTAGCATTCTTTCTCAGGTAAGGTTTTGGGGACAGAGTGAATGCATCCATGTGAGCATTTGATTTTCATACTTTTTGAGTAGGTAGGGAGCCAAAATAGACCAAAATGGGTGGAAATACAAAAATCCAAATAAATAAAGTTAAAAGTAGGTAGACAAACAACATGGGCAGCTTTCATTCCATCCCATATCATCTCCTACCATGCCTATGCCCAGTTCCGTCAAAGTAGCACCGTAATCACGATAGGAACTGGAGGTGGGTATAAATATCCCACGTTGCACTCGTGTGGTTAGGCAGGCTAGAAGAACACGGCTCTAGAGGGTGTGGGGGCATCCCCAAACTAGCGACTACCTGTCCTTAGTCACACTGGCAGGAGCTGTGTCGGGCGGGAAAAGTGTCTTTGGCTGATTGATGGTAGTGTTGTAGGAGATAAGTTTACCAGATGGAAAAAAAAAAGTGAGCCATGGGGCTGTGAGGGAGACAAGTGAGACAGAAAGCAAACATGTGATAAATATCGATGAAATCGATTCAGCTGTGGACCGAATATGTGGCAGACTCTAAGCAGTATCTCTATTCCAGTCATTTTTATTAGATATCTTGGAACAGGTTCATTAATTCAGGATCAAGTCAGCAACACCTGGGGGAAATGGAGGATGAGCATGTAGTGGTAGCATAAATTCTCTTTCTCTCTGTCTCTCCTCACATGAGGCATTTTTGTAGGAGCCAATCATCAGTTGAGTAGGTGGTTATAATCTTAATAGATCCCACCTTTCCTAAGAAGTCTATTTCTCTTTATGGAGTAAATGTTAGTTGATAATTCACGCTCACTAATTCTTCAGGAGAGCAAAGATAATATGGAGTGTGGAGTTTTGTAAGAATGGATATCAGTACAGAGTTTCGACAGTTCATAGAAGGCAATGCCAAAATAGTCCACAAAACTTCTTCTTATATTTTTTCCTGTATTCACATGTTCTACAAATGTAACTCTGTATAAGAACCTTGGCAAATATGTAAGGGAAATTATTTGATCTTAATTGCTTACATCTCTAATATCAGAATATATAAATGTTCCTACCAAGGCTGTTATCTGGACTAACAGCATGTGGCCCATTGTGAGATATCCTAGGTAAGATATCAGGAAACTTGAAAATACGTTCAACAGCAGCATATAGGGAGCCATTAATATGTGAAACCCTCCCTTGATTTTACACCAATTTTAGTCCTGGCCCATGATATGTAGCTGTATTAGCTATTTGGTCATAAACTCCATTTGCATGAGACTACAGATAGGCAGTATAGATCTAATACTTAGCTAGAAATTTATATAAAATATTGCAGAAGCAAATCTTGTTTTATGTAAAAATAAAAGGGGGCCGACCCTCATTGTACACTGGTGCCTCCACACGCCCTTTCTGTGCTTCTTCTTCTCTTTTCTCTGGGCAATCCCTGACCCTGAGTGTCATGCAGAATATCAGGTATAGCTCACTAGACATGACCAAGAACAAAATAATAATAAAATGAAAAGAGCAGCTTATTATATCTCAGACTCTGTTGGTGGCGAAAGCAATGCCCTTCTCTGTCAGGGAGTCCCTGGCTGTGCTGTAGGAACTGGTGTTACTATTTGAGGTGCTGGTTGAGATGAGAATGTTAATCAACTTGAAGATTTTTGTAAACCTGTTGCTCTGAAAAAAAAAAAAAAGCGACAGGGGCAGGGTTAAGGGGCAATCAGTAAATGATACTGTCATAGAAAGGCACAGTTTAAAGGAGATGTAAATAACGAAGCAGCTTACAGTTTAAGAATGTGCTTGCTCTGCAAATGCATAGGTGTATAAATCTATTATTAAGAGTTTTCTTAAACACCACAAAACACACTGAGCACGATTAAGGCTGTTGCTGCCCAGCCCAGGCTAATGCTAGCGATATCCAAGCCAGCCTTCTCCCTGCTGGAAGCAGCAGGCCAACAGGTCCCAGGCTGTCACTGGCCGGCAGCCCTTTGCCAGGGCAGCTTGAAGCCCAGAAGCCATTACTTCCTGCTTTCTGTTTTGCTGAATATCACGGCTATGAACATTGCTTTATTGTTAGAAAGTTTCTGGGTCTTTCACAGCCCTGAGAACATTTACGAGGGCCCTTCAGGGGGATGCTTTCTGGGAGGGTTGATGGACTTAACCATATGGCTCCCGTTAAATCCCGTGCATAGCCTTGAGAAATTACCTCTGACAAGGGGGCCAGCAGCCTTCCACTCACAGAGTTTTATGTGTGGAACAAAACATTTAGTACTGATATTTGAGGAAATATAAGATTTCTCGACATTCAAAAGTTGTAACACCACATGATATTGTGGCCAGACGAAGGCGGCAGAGCCAGAACACCAGAACACATGGCTGCATATTCCAAGAAGCAGAAAAACATCCCTGCTTTTGTCCCTGAATCTTCTCGCCTCTGTCTCCCCAGGCAAGCCTCTTGTGTCTACTCATGTGGAGTAGAGCAAGGCTGGTATCTTAGTCCAGACCACTATAACAAAGTAAGACAGACTGTGACTGGAACAGCAGACATTTCTTTTTCACAGTTCTGGAGGCTGGGAAGTCCAAGGGCCAGGTGCTGGCAGATTCGGCCCCTGGGAAGGGCCCTCTTCCTGCCTTGCAAGCAGCCGCCACCTCACTGTGCTCGCACGTGGCCTCTTCTTCATGGAGAGAGAGAGGCTGTACTCTGGTGTCTCCTCCTTTTCTAATGAGGACGCTAATCCCTTTATGGGAGCTCAACCATCATGACCATATCTAAACCTAATCGCCTTCCAAAGGCCCCCTCCCCTAATACCATGGGGGTTACGGCTTCAACATTGGGATTTGGAGGCAGTAGGAGACACAAATATTCAGTCCATAACAGCTAGTCTACCTGGGAGAGAAAATTGGAAGTCATTCCTCAATGGCTCAAGCTTTTTGTTAGAAAAGCCCTTGATTAGCAGACTGACACTGAAGAGAAGGAAGGAAGCTAACATTTATGCAACACCTACTATGTGCCAGGCACTGAGCTAGCTTTACATGTTGTTTCTTATAATTTCCCGAGAGCCCAGGACACTACACATTATTTATTCCAATTTTATTGTCAGAGAAGAGAAGTAACTTGTTCAACATCGTTCAGCCGATGAGATGAGCAGAGTTTTGACTGTAGGTCTGTTGGTCTCCAAAGCAACACACTGCCTGCGCTCCTGTCACAGCGATCCCAGTGCCGTGGAAGACACAGGAGCACCTCTGACCACTTGGGAGAATCGCCTCTGCGTGGGAGCTGGCTAAGCCTTGGTCAACCTAGTTCGGTGTGCTGAGCTTCTGGGTTTTCACACACCCACGGGGTGGTCAGGAGCAGAGGTAGACACACCGAGTTGCCAGCAACTGCTTCAGTCCTTCAGAGGAAATACACAGAAGTTCCCTGGCCCTCAGGAAAGGGAGATCAGGGACTATATTGAGCACATGGATGGAGAGTGGGCCCACGCCAGGGAGACCTCTGAACCAAATTCCCTCATTTGTAGGAAAACTGAAGTCCCCACAGTGTGTGATTGCCCTTTCTCCAACCACTTAGTTGCTCTTCATTTGGCTTCTTGGTTTGCAGGAAACCCCTGTTCTCTTATTTTGATTCCTACTGGGGGTAGGTGACTTTGCCTGTGACCTCCTCTTGGAGGAGGATTTCGTTTCTGGATCCTATGAACAGAAGCTCTACTCACAAAGTTCCAGAAGCTCCCATATAAGTGTCTCTCTGTGTATTTCCTCTCCTATTTTTAGAACAGATAAACACAGATGAAGGTCTGCTTCTAGAGCAAATAGCCCAGGATCATTTGATCTGTGTCTGTTGTAAACCAAGACACTTATTCTTTTGTTCAGCATATTGAAAAGATACACCTGGAAAACAAGAGCTTGCTCAGAGCCAAACCATGGCAGGTCAGAGGGGATTCCTGGAAAAGTATTGGCCATGGGTTCAGAGGTCATGGGTTTGGGATGGTCCAGGCTCTGTTGTTTAAAAGGTTTCAACTTCTCTAGACCTCAGTTCCTTCATTTATATATGAAAAGGTTAAATTAACAGCTTATTGTTCAGTCAATTCCAGCAACAAAATCCTTATTCAATTCTTTTCTGTCTCCAATTTATTTTCTCTCTTGGTTTGCTTTCCTCCAGGAATTTAGTTGGGTAGGAGCTACAGAGTATCTGAGCTCCAAGACATGTTCACATACCCCAGTGGGTGAGAACAGAAAAGGGCTTAGGAATACTTGGGAAGAGGGTGCCAGTGCAGACAGAGAGGAGGGTCCTAACATATGAAGCCAGAGAAAATCAACTTCCAGGCTCAACTGCTAGGTGAATAACAACAACTTTCTAATTCTGTTATATTGGAATGAACATACCCATTTTACAGTTGCATAAGTGAGATTCAGAGATAATGTAGCTTGCCTTGGGTCATACCAGTAATGGCAAGAACCAGACATAGAAGCCAGGCCACAACACTACTGTCCCATGGGTCCAAGTGAGCTTGACTTCCCCTAGTTTTGGTTTCCTCACCTGTAAAATGGGGAGGTGTTACAAGAAAATCCTTAACGTCCTATCCAGCACTGAAAAGTTAATGATTTTCATGACAAGTTTAATTTTGAAAACTACGTGGCAAGGTAAGTTCTTAAATACTGTAGGTCTCATAAAGTGTAAATAACTTTTGTCTGAGCTATTTGACAAGTATTTTCTGAGTTAGGAGAAAAGGACTGTTCTAGGTATTTACAGATAGCCCAGGGTACCCATTGCATATTCTATATATTCATAGGATTTAAAAGATAAATGATTCAATATGTTCTCTCATATGTATTTTTCAATAATATTAGACCAAATGGATTTTTATACATACTGTCATTTTTTAATATTCTTTCTATTGAGGATTTAGCTATAGATTATACAAACTCTATGGACATCTTACCATTGGTTAGATGAGAATAACATAAATATACAGTTTGGTTTTGAGTTTTGGATACAAAGGGAATCCTTGATATTAAACTTCCCTTACATACAGATGGAATCCTATTTCAATAAGGCAGTGCAAAGCCATTACTAGTGATTGAAAGCCATGACTGATGGTTCTGGCTCTAGAGTTCTGGGTCTTTAAACATATCCCTTGAACCCTCTGGGTTCTACTTTTCCATCTTATAAAAAAGAAAGAATGAAACTAGATTGTCTAACAAGTGCCCTCTTCTGGCTCTTAGAAACAAGTTTGTTTCCACTGCTTGTCTGGTGTCGATTGTGGAAGAAATTCCATAAAATAGTTACACTCACATTTAGCAGGCCATCTAGTAATGTATATTTGCCAAGTATGTTTTGCTTTTGGTAAATATCAACATAAAATTCCTGTAGAGTAATAAACATCCTTAAATAGTACCAGAAATATTTAAAAGAATTTGGAGTTTTATAGCTTTCCCCCCTTTGGCAAAGTGCATTTTGGCTGGTGATTGGGCCGGTAAAGTCTGTAAAATGATAGGACCCTTGTGAGTGTTGGGTAGACACATGCAGGAATGTGTTTGGGTTGCTTTTGTAGGGTTGCAGATATTTGCAGAGAACAGATGGCCCCAAACGTCTTTGAAATGCCAAAAACGACTTCCTGAATAGCCAGTTACCCATAATGTATTGGTTCAGATGTCGTAATTCACAAGCCAAATGCATAGGACTTTACAGCAGACTTCCAATCTATTATTTTTGTCCACAAAGCCCATAAACATTTTCTACCAAATAATCATAATGATAACTGCAACAAAACACCCATCCCCAAGTCACTGAACACTTATCAAATGTACACTGTTGTTCTCAGAATCTGGAGGGACTGGAGGCCAAGCATTTGGAAGACTCTCAGGAATCACCGCTTAGCATGACATTTCCTCTCACTTTTCCCAGCGTCTTTCTCAAATGGTGTACCTGAAGAAATAAGCAGTAATGTGCTAGATTAAAGAAAAACAGAAGCTGCTTCCATTTCAGTGTTGTTTGGGTAGAATGAGGGGAGCCATTCTGATGAACCTGAAAACTCAGTGAAACTCAAGTCGTTCTGGGATCCTATGTTGAGTCAGGTCTATTTTTGATTACAAAGCTAAACAAAACTGCAACTTTATGGATGCATATTCCAAATCACAGCCTCTCTAAAACACTGAAAGAATAAATTTAAAAATAATCTGAACTAAATTGTATACTGTTAAAAGACATGGGAATTTTAATGTCCAGTTGCATCCGACTGAAAATTATGTGTGCTGTGTGTGCACACGGATGGGTATGTGCATACATGTATGTACACACATTTCATATTTTCCTTTACTAGAACATAATGTAGGCCATTTGATAAGTGTGTAACCTTATTCAAAGCCCTTGAAGAATTTTTCCAGGTGTTTTCTCTGTATTCTATATAGCATGGTTTTTCATAATGTCCTGAACATTCCTTATAATCTCCCTCTTACATGACAATAAACTATACCAGAACCTTGGAACCACTTTTAAGGAATAGTCACAGTGACCAACAAGCATAATAAGTTTAAAAAAGAAAACACTCATGTAGATTCACATTAGCCCCTTCACCTAATTTTCAGAAAATTGAAACAATTTCTTATTATCTAGAAAATGACCATTTGGCTGATGGGTTATGTTTTCAGGAGGAACCACTCTTTATTTATCTAACTAACACCTTGACATTGTTGGTGGGGTGAGATACTTAAGTGCTAATGCTGACATCCCTGGATGGTAGTGACAGCCCAATCCTAGAGTTGGGGGGGAAAGGAGTATCAGTTCAGGTGGTGATTCCCACCCCGTGAGGAGGAGGGTGAATATTTCATAGAAAATTGGCTGTGGCACTAACTGTGGACTTGGGGCTTCACTAAGGAAGGCTTTGATCTACTGGGAGCTTCTGATTTATAACTGAAGTGGAGTGGGGGTGGCAGGGCACTCGTCTAGAGTCCTGACTTCATCTCCTTCCTCTTTCTCTCCTTCTCTTCCTCTTTTCTTTCCCATCTCCTCTAGAAAGAAAGGAGGAATGCATGAAATTATTAATGTCTGCCATTTTGCTATGGCTCTGGTTGAAAGTCTGGAATTGGAGAAAGTTTAAAACTTTTAACTAAAGGGAAATTGAGAAACTGTGTGTGTGTGTGTGTGTGTGTGTGTGAGTGTGTGTGTGGTGTTAATTACTAGACAAGTTCCAATCCCCTCTCATTGTGTGGATACCTGCTATTTATTTAAATTAGCTCTGTAGTCAAGCACTTTTCAGGAAACAAGAGGAGTGAGTTTGTCCAGACTTCTTTTGGCATGTGTGTGTGTGTGTGTGTGTGTGTGTGTGTGTGTGTGTGTGTGTGTATGGGAAAGAGAAATTTTTATAAAAAGAGTGTGTGAAACTCTGGCTGTCTCACTGAAGCCACAGACCTTATATTGGGTCCACCGCATTCCATAATTATTATTGCCATTAGGAATAATTATTATTTGCTTCACTGAGTTGGCAGTTTGAAGCCTGCCTGAGACAGAAGCTTCTCAAAGGAGCCATAGAACACAAAGGACCAAGCAATCACCGCAAGTGCTTCAACATGTTTGGACGACATCCTTTTCTTGGTTCACTTCATTGGGCTTCATACACATTGAGCTTCAAATTGAGTGAAAAGTTCATCAGATACAAAACGAGCATGAATGAGTTCTGGCACTCGGAAAGCTTGTTGATTGGATGCTGGAATCCTTAGCTTTTGTCAGATCTGGAAATGAGAGTTCTTTTCATGCCACTGTGTCCCTTTAATTAAAAATAGAAAAATAAATAATAAGATGGGGTCTTCAGTTAGAGGCTGGCCTTGACATTGTATAAGGGAAATGAAGAACAGGCCCCCAGTGGAAAAACAGCAAGCTTATTTAAGAGGCAGAATATTCACGACCTTTGTGTTTTCCTGATTTATTTTGTCTTCTTGAACACAAACTCTCCAGATTCCAGATTCTGTATTATTTCCTCTTCATTTTGCCTTCTCATTTTGAAATAGCTGTACCATGGGCATCCCCCACACCCTCCTTGGGGACCTCAGGTAGAATTTTGAACCAGTGGAGTGCTCTCAACAGAAGCTGTGCCCGGCAGAGAGGCTCACCAAGTCATTAAAGACAAAGAGCATGACGAGATGTTCTTCCAGACGTTATTTGCCCCATCAGACTTCACTGGCTGCTTGCCAAGGTCTGTACCCATCACAGGCCTGCAGGCTCTTAAGAGAATAGCACACACCCTTAAGTATGGGGTGTCTGCCCCCTCCCTGTAACCTCTTCCTCCCGTAGTGAGTGTTGGTAGCAAAAGCTGCTGACTCAGGCCCCTCAAGAGCCTCCTAAAACTGCTGAATAAGAAGAAAAGATCCAAAAGCTTCCATTCAATATGTCAGACCCAACACAACTGAGTGAATGTCGACTTCATCTCTATAGACTCCCAAACCTCCATCCAAAAGCCAACCGAGAGTCCTAGACAGGGTCAGGGAAGACCAGGGTGACCTTGCTGGGTGCTAGGGGAGGTGCCATATCTGTGTAATAAATACTCCCCGGTGGGTCAGGAGGGAGGCAGGTAGGTACATACCATCTCCCAGATGGGATACCTGGATGGGGTGAGTGACAAGAATACCCTCCCCTGGACTAGACATTGAAAAGAGACTTCTTTTATTATTACACTTCATTAAGTGGGTTCCTTGGGTGAATGCCCTTGTACAAATAAGCAGCAAGTGAAAGTTTCACTCTACTGATTCCCAGGGATTTGTGGTCCTGGATATAATATATAGGAAAACTGTTTAGAGGGAAAATATTACAAAGGAGCATTCCTGTCTGGGTTTTCATAAAAATGGCAAAACAGTAACATAGAAAGAGAAATGCAGCACTTTCTCAGTAGTAGTAAAGCCTGTCTTCAGGTAAGATTTCCTGCAAGTATGGAATTGCTTTTTCATTTTTCATTTGTTCTAGGAATTTAGGGATAGAAAAAGGCCGGGGAAGTGGCCTCCATCAGCATGGAGTTTAATAAATAAAGATGGAAGCTTAATTTGTTCATTTTCAATGGCAACCTTCACAAGAAACCACATTTTTACACAGCTATGTGGAGTGTATTGTTTAAATTAGTCCTTAATAAGTCCCATTGTTACCTTTTTAATTGAAAGATTCTGTTGTACCACTTTCTTCTTAGTCTTGAATAAGATAGGAAGTGCTTGTCCTAAGGGTATTTCTGTAGGAAGCATTTGATCCTTTATGTTTTCATAATGGATTTCTCTGGAAAGCTGGGAGATTTCCAAAGTCTAATTGTTATATTGGCTTTTATAGTGATGGGTCTGATGGTTCTTCTATTAAGCTCTCTCTCTCCATTAATTGACTTAATTTTAGCCAAGCAATGAAAAGAGCTTGAAAATTGTGTTAATTGTTCTAGAATGAGGTGTGTCGTGAGTTTTGGGGGAGCTTCCAAACAGAACTGAGTACTATCAGAGTCTAGAGTCACATTAGATGGCAGACCTCAAGGGAGAAGAGGTGACATCACAGGCTGGCATATGACAACACCACTAGGCAGCTGTTTTCTCAGTGCACAGAGATTTTTCCTTAAAGAAATGACTGCCTGGTCTAAAAGATGAGGAGGTAGACCCCAGCACGTTATAATATCATGTCTATATGCTATGTTATAAAGATGAATTGTTAGAATATGGGCAACCAGAATCCAGTAAACTGCACTCTACAGAGCCTCCTCAAGGGCTGCCAAAAATGAGGATGTGGAGGTCGGCAGGCGGGCAGGCACCCTATCTCTCAGGTATCCCTTCACACAGAGCAGCTCTACATTGGTCCACTTAGTTGAGTTTCTACACAGCATTTCTTTGAATAAAGAGTTCCATAGCCAGAAAAAAGTTTGAAAACTACCGTTTTACAAGCTTTTCTCTCTGAGTACTATGAGAGAAAAAATAAATTCTGGGGCATGCTTTTGCAGGTACCATCTTGAAGATCAATTTCCTGGAGAACTAGTGATACCACCACCACTGTGGAAAGTAAATGAGATTGCAGAATAAGCTGTGGTGTCCAAAGTGACGGGTTGGGGCTAAAACATGAAAAGACTTAGAAAGTAGTCCCAAGGAAAACAAAGACTTCATGGGAATCTGTACTTTTTAATCCCTCAGGAAAAGGTAGAACCACCACAAAGGAAGTCATATTGTTCCAGTTCACTCTCTTAGGCAGGATACATTAACACTTGTGATCACAAGGCCTGAAACCCCAAGACCTGGGCAGGTGGAGAGGCAGCTCTCATGACTGAGAACCCCAGAGGCCTTTGCTTCACCTGCCCCACCTTAATCTGCAGACCTCCTTTCTTTTTCTGTTTCACTTTAGCTGTCCGGAATTTCACTATTATTATTTTCTTCTTTACAATTTCACCTCTCCCATAGTCTAGCCTAAACTCTGCCTCTCAGCATAGCTGGAGGAAGATAAAGATAGCTTCCTCGGAAGCTTCCCCCCAACCTGTCCCAAGGGCTCAGCCCCTGGGATAATCCCTTACTTCTAACTCCCTTACAGGCTCCTCAGGGCCTGTCTCATAGGCAAGACTCAGTTTTTTCCATCTTCAACTACTGTACCTGTGTCGTTGTGAGTCAAATTGTGTCCCCCAAAAAGCTAATGCTGAAGTCCTAGCCCCTGGTACCTCGGAACGTGGCCTTATCTGGAAACAGAATCTTTGCAGATGTAATCAAGTTAAGATGAGGTCATAGTGGATTAGGGTGGGCCCCGAACCCAATGAGAGGTGCCCATGAACACACCATGGGACCGCAGAGGCAGGGAGAGGAACGATGAGGCTGCAAGCCAAGGGAAGACACGGTTTGCTGGCCGCTGCCCAGAGCTTGGAGAGAGTTGGGGAACACGTCTCCCTCAGAGCCTCCAGAGGGAACCAGCCCTGCCGACCCCTTCATTTCGGACTTCTAGCCTCCAGAACTGTGAGAGAATAACTTTCTGTTGTTTTAAACCATCAAGTGTGTGGCAGTTTGTTACAACAGCCCTAGGAAACTAATACATACATCTTCATGTAGTTAGGGACCTGTTTGCTTTGCCAACAATCATGGTTAAAAAAGGAATCTATCACTCTGTTCTCCTGTGACAGATGTGCAGACAAAAACAGTAAGAGAATAAAAGCTAACTAAGAATAAAAATGAAACTGTTCTCTGGAGAACCAGCATCTCGGAATTGGGACCTGTTCTGTGGGATACCCACAATTCTGCATTTGTATAGAAAGGAAATGAGGAGGCCTGTTCTAGATTAAACACAGTCACCATGAATACTTTCTGATAAAAGATATTTTACCTGGGCTGCAAACCTTCCCTGCCATAAAAATCCACTTTGAGGTGAAGAAGCAGGCTCTGCTCAGTGGTATCTGCTGGATTCTGAAATACACACTTTTTGTTGATTAAGCTGCCTACCCTATAATTTGCAATGAGTGGAAGATCAGCATTGCATGTAGGTATGGGAGCTTTCAAACTCAGCCTTCCAGAAGTTTTCAGCAGCTAATGACATTCCTTGAAGAAGGAATGTTCAATGTTCAACTAACGACTGGCCTGAGGAAGGACAGCCCTGGGTGATGGGTTTTGTTGTTTTGTTTTCCCGCATGTGCATGTGTGTGTGTGTGTTCAGACACTGAGCTTAATCACCAAAAGATTTCTTTTAGGTGGTGCCTAATTCCTTTCAGCTCCTCAGCCTGTGGGCTGGTGATCATTTTCATGACTGATCAGAGTTTTAGCTGCTGTTCTCCTAATACATGTTTTTGAAAAAGGAAGTAGCTTATGTGGCAGTGCTGTTCTTTTGATCTGTTAACTTTTCTTAATTCTTTTTGAAGCATCCTTTGGCCTCTTTCTGTGGCTCTGAGTGATTTAAAGGAACAATCCTGGAGTTTATATGCTCTAAGAAACCTAATGCTCTGAGAAATCCCATTGCCAGAATTGTGTTGTGGGGTGAGGGGCTATGAGATGACCACCCAGAGCGAGCGGCCCAGTGGGAGGGTGTTAAGAGCAAGTCGACCTGTGTGAGACTGTCAGGGAGGGGGTTTGCAGGCTGCTGACACCCGTGAAGGTAGGACTAGGCTAACACTTATATGAATGTTAGAAAACTCTGTATTTTCATTCAAGGAAGTTTGTTCACCCTTCAGTATAATAGACACAGAGGTCTCTTCTTGCCTTTTTTCCCCCCTTAGTAGCTTTGTTTAAATCCCCACACCTTAGGAACTTTGTTTTGGTGATCCAGAGTGATCTGAATTTTCTTTTTTCTAAGGGGCTTGTCAGATCACTTTGTCACCTTGATTCGCTTAATATCTTTAATCAACCAGAAAACTGAAGCAGTTCCCCTGGCCAAACCACTGAGGTGATGTGACGGGACACCTCCCTAGGTTCATGTTGTTTGTGGGCTTCGTCCTTATTGCTCAGAACTCTGGCTGGGGGTTTTCCAAACACATGTTCCTCTCTGAGTTCTGCTGAAGGCCCAGAGGTGAGCGGGTGGCTGCTATGGCACGATCTAAATGCAGAGGGGGGAAAGCAGATCGCCCTAGAGCAGCTCACAATACTGGGAGGGACCCAAGATGATCTTATGATTTTTGTAAAATAAAAATAACTATAAAGAAACTTCCTGCTGTTCAGGTCAGTAAAAGCAATAGGGTAATTGTCCTGCCAGCCCTCTGACCATCCCCACTTCTCCCCAGGGAGAACTAATGCTGAACTCCTCTTGTGGCTTTTTCTATCCTTTCAGAGCTTTAGAACTTAAGTAGAGAATGGTAAGGGTGAAAAAAAGGAGCCCAGATACTTTGACCACATACACCAGTCAGCAGTTTCCTTTGGCATGAGAAAGAGGCATCATAAATCTTAGACTTTGAAATGATTAAAAAAATTTGAATCTAAATACAAAACTAATTTCAACTTAAGAAGCCTTCTAAAAAGCAGTTTGTAAGCAAACTTACACAAAATAATCACATTCTGGCTGGGAGCAACACGTGAGAAATAATGGGACATCCCAGCATGGCCTCAGGGCATGTTAGTCTATTCCATAAAACTACGTCCTGGTTGGGCATCACTTTTCCCACCTGGCAACTGCCTGGCTTGGAAGGCTAAGTCCTGGCAGCACCCCACTGGGCACTTCTGATGGCAAAAAGCCAGAGCTGAAGTGGACAGAGTGGTCCAGCCATTCCTTCTGGCAGTGAGCCTCTTGTTATGTGACCAACCACAATAACGTAAGCTCACCTCAAATGTTATTGTAAATGGCAGATTGTTAAATCCGTAGTATTCTAAATAGTTCAGTTCTTTATCTACACTTGGCTTTATTCCAGAAAAGTATTTGAGGAGACTTACAGAAAGCATAGTTTAGCAAGATTAAAAGCAAAATAACCTGTGGAAAAAAGGAAAGCAGTGTGAGAAAATTCTAAGTAAGACTGAAAGATACAGTGATGGCTTGCTGCTGAAGGTCTCTGTTAGGATTGCTGTCATCTTCTAAGTAAAATCACTGTCAGAGTTTGCCAACACAGGACATTTCTTGCATGAGCCACAGACTTTTAGGGGAGAAATGAAGCTTGTCTTCGGTCCTGCAGTGGATTTGTTTAGGCCTGTGTTCAGGATCACCTAACCACTGATGTTGTGCGTCATCAGTGTACTGTTTTGGAACATGTGTTAATGAGCACTGAAAGAGCAGGCCAAAGGTAGCAGGATTCTTTGGGGGCTAAAAAGTTAAGTTTTGTAAAACTAAGCAAGCCATTGTGGAGGTGAACTAGGGGTGTGGGGCATGGTGGGGAGGGCAAACTCATATTAAAATGCTGATATAAAGTTCTAAGTGACGAGTAAGAGGCTTAAATACATAAAGAGTGAGGCTAAATTTGGACCAATTTCCTGTGAAATCTCTTGTGTAATATTTTCAATTTGTGCTTGTTTAATGTGGTTTATTTTCCTAAGGTTCACAGTATAGGTTTTAAATTCAGCCTTGACTACACACATGTGTCGAGAGGTTATGAAACAAGAGCCAGCTCAAACCAGTCTCCAACTGGATGCCCTTTGGTGGAAAGCATTACCTCCTTTTCAATACTTAAAATTTCTTCATGGGCATTGATTTGGTCTCTCCCCCACCAAGTTCCCTGACCACTTCCCATCACTTGGTTTCACAAGCACGTTTTGTTGCCATAGTCAGTGCGCCTAAGATAAAGACCTTTTCACTCTAGATCAGGACTCCAGGGCTCATTGGGACAGGCCTCCCAACTCCTCTGTGAGATCTCAAGTTCTTGGCACAAAGGGGTAATTTCATCCTTCTGGTTAAAATAAAGAAACCACCTCAGGCTCTCTAGAGAGTTCTGATTTGCAGTACAGAGTTCTAATTTTGGCCTCTGATGTCCTGGACCCACACCTTCTCTAGGATGGGACCTTTTCCTATACATGGCAGTAATGTTTCCAGTGACTTGAATAATGGTTTGTAAGACCTATAATATTGTAAAGTCAGACCTTAAAAAATTAGATGGGATCTCTGTTGTTCATGGCACTTACTTACTGTGTCAGACCTTATATTATAGTTACCTGGTGTTTGTTTCTCCCTTTAAGTTTTAAGTCCTTAAAACAAAGACTGTGGTGTATTCCTTCCTGTATCTCCTATAACACCCACCACATTACATAATATGGAGAGCCATTTTTTTTTTTTTTTTTACCACTTTGAAAGATTGTAATATATTCTCTGGAAAACATTCAGCAGTACGAAAGCCCGCCTTCCCTGGGCCCTCCTACCCTCTCATGGGTCCACAACTGGTGGAACAGTCCGGAAATCCTTGAGCTCTGGTCAGTCCTTGGGGAACGCAGGTGACTATATTGGAAGAACCTGCTCAAGTACGGTTCTTGAGGTCTGGGGAATCCTTTCGGGAAAGATCACTTCAAACTCAATAATGAGGTCCCCACGTTTCTCAGGCGTTTTGGGGAGGGGGAGGCCTTCTCCAGGAACTTTTCGCCGCATGCCCGGCCTGATGACATCTTTGAACACGACTGGTATGGTCCTGCCATCCAGGGTGGGGACATTCACCGTACAGCCACCCAGAGCCTCACGAAGGGTGATCTTGGCTGGGAAAATATCCTCATACATTTGATAATAAAAGGGTTGAAAATAGACATCATGTATATGCAAAGTTCCTTAATTTATTTATTTTTCTTTTATGTGTTTACTGAAGTATAGTTGATATACAATAATGTATTGGTTTCAAGTATACAACACAGTGGTTCAACAGTTACACACGTTATTAAATCCTCACCTCCACTAGTGCAGTTACTATCTGTCAACATAGGAAGATGCTACAGAACCACTGACTGTATTCTCCATGCTGCACTTCCATCCCCGTGACCAACTTCTATAATGATTGAGATTTTTGTGCCTCTTTATCCCCCTCACCTGCCCAACCCCCCCACCTCAACCCCTCCTCCATTGTAACCACCAGTTACTTCTCAGTGTCTATGAGTCTACTGCAGAGTTCCTTAATTGAAACAGTAAAAGATCAATAGGAGAGATCGTTGGCATATGTATTTTTATCTTCTTCACTACTATTCAACAAAACAGTCATCATTCATTCATTCATTTAGCAAGCATTTGCCAAGGGCCTATTTTTTTTTCTGAGCATACACAACAAGCCTTCCAAGTCTAGGTTGCAAAACCAAAAAGGATTATTTACAATTCTAGTTTTCATTTCCAGCTCTGCGTGCAACAAAATGTGCAGTGATGTTGAAATCTGGCATCTTCTCTTTGCCTCTTCTGTATTTTCCTACCTGTTCTTTTGACTTTTGCCGTCTCTTGGCATGAGTCTTTCTCAAGACTGTGAATCTGGCTAGAAGTGGTCAAGGAGGTGTTCTCCAAACCACTGTTTGCCCCGGAAGGGACAGCGTAATTATTAGCTGATGCTGGCTTTCTTCCCAGCGATGTAGCTTCTCTCGTCTCACCTGCCTGCCCAGCTTTCTAAATAACTCAAGTGCAGTGTCAGAAAACTAGCAGCTTAGGAGTGCGAGCCTCCCTTCCCACCCTGACATTCTGTTATGAAATTTTTCAAACATGTCAGAAAATTAAAGAATTATTTATTTGCCATCTAAATTATATAACCATTTCACTATACTTGCTTTATCATACACCTATATATTTGTACACCTATATATATTTATCCATCCCTCTAGCCACACATCAATCCATCATGTTTTTTTGATGCATTTCAAAATTAGTTGCAGATATTAGGAACTTTACTCTTAACCACTTCAGCATCTGTATCATTAGAGTTCATTATTTGTTTATGGTTCTTTTCTGAAGTTTACAAAGACTGACATGTGCAAACCCTAAGTATATTTATGACCACTTTTAATGTAGGATATTATTTTATTTTCCAGCTTTTTTCATTATTAATAGCTAATCATGAAGATGAAAAAGTTCTGTAATACCCAAGGGTAGCATATTTAGGTGGGGAGCATTCACATAACTTTTTTTTTTCTACCTGGTGATAGTTATTCCAGTCACCAAGGAGCCTAAAGAGAAAAAGAAAGGAATGTGTGAGGCTTGCATGTTGAATGTCTCACTTTGCAGACTACCTAAGCTCCTTCTACCAGCTCTGTATTTGCCTCCTTTGTCTTAAGGGAGTATATTACTGCAACAGTAGGAGAGGCAGTTACATGGGATGGTGAGGGACACAAGCTTTGGCATCACAGAGCCTAAATTCAGACTCAAGTTATTGACCTTAGGCAAGTTATACTTATTTAGTGCCTTTGCTCTCTCACCTGTTGAAATGAGGATGATATTATCATCTAAGGTTGTGATGATTCAGTAAGATAATGGATGAAAACAATCTGGCACATAATATGTACTCAATGATATAACTCTGATCATTATTACCACCTAAATACCAGCTCAGTGTGTGGTTAGCAGTAAATGTATATGTGTGTATAATTAATGTAGAAAGACTTCAACATTTTTCAGATTACCAAAGTCATCTCTCACAGTAATTCCTTTGTGAGGAAATACTGAAAACGTATTTTTCCCACTGTTTTAATGGAAATGAGCACTGTTTGGTCTCAACTGAGATGTCTGTTGTTACTTCATACAGGGAGAAGCATTGCATTTTCCTCACGATGTCTCTGTCTTGTGTCCCTGAAATCATACCTTAGTAAGGAAAGAGCCAAAGGACATCATGTCTCCTCTACAAGGTTCCCAGGGCTCCCTTTGTAGCTTGAAGTCACAGGTGGTTTGTTTTTTGCTCAAGCATAATGCCCTTCCTTCAAGCAGCCAGGCTTAAAACTCAGGAGTCTTCTTGATTCTCTTTTCCATTGCTCTCCATCTTAGATCACCCACACATTTTGAAGATTTTTCTCCCTTTTTCCCTCCAAAGCCTCATGCTTCATGGTGACTTACGTGGTATGGTGTTTGTAATATTCAGAAAATATATGTAGGTCTGCTTAGGTTGTGTGACTCTTTCTTAGACCCCTACATGGCCGAAGTTCAGCTCTTCCTAGGACCTAAATCATAGTTCCTTGTTGCTTTTACCTGCCTTCAAAAATGATACAGGAAGAGACCAGTTTAGGAGAAGTTGGAAGCTATGGAAGCTGTTCCAGAAGGTGGACAGGGTCCAAGGAAGACTGGCCACAAAGTACCATCAAAAGTCGGAAGAAGAGATGATCTGAGCTAATGCCTTCTTTTCTATTGAGTCAGAAAAAGACAAATATTAGGCATATAGGACTGTGGAGTGTAGGAAGTGGAGGAAAGTGGCAACTCTAACACATTGCTAATACCATATTAGCAATTTCCCGGCACTTTGCGCGTGGAACCTGTGCGCTGTGTGTGTGCCAGACACTGGCTAGATTAGCAAGTGAAGAAGCCCTGAGGGAGTGTGCTGTAATTTTCAACTGCACTGAGTTTGGATGGTCACAAATGGGATGGAGCTATTGTGTGGTTAGCACTGGTTCTGAAACAAGAGTTGAAGCAATTTGGATCCCTCAGCCCCTTTAACTGAGTCTTATCAGATCAGGCCATCATGGAGCAGATAGACAGGTAAGTCTCTGAGACCTCTGAACCCAATTAAAGTTATACCACAAAGAAATCAAACTCATGTGGTTTGCATTTCAGAAAGCTACATTTGGTGGGCTGTTCCTGTTTTAATTCAGTAACCTAATGCAGACCATGTGAACATTTGAAACGCTTTTAACAGTTAAACCAGCTCAAATAACACAAAACCAGAGCAGCAATAAAGAATGAATTAAAGCTGATTGCAACTGTGGCCAACTTAATTTTTTTCTTGCAAAGAACTTGGGGCGGGAGGGATAGAATGCAGGACCAGTGGGGGAAGAGGCTGGTATCCCACTTTCAACTTTGAGTAAAGCAGCAGGCACTTTGACTTCTTTTATTTTTTAAGCAAATGTTTGAAACAGATTAACTTAGAAGGTGTACTTAAATCTTGAAGGGATTTTGGATGAGGGAGCAAAGAAGGTTGACATCCTTTAGAACTGATAGCTTGGTACTTAGTAGCCCTGCATTCCCCCTGCTGTCTAAGGCAGTTAGCTTGGTGGGTGAGGGTGCAGGGCTAAGCCTGCAGAGGTCGAGAGTTCAGCCCTGCATGGGTCACTTAGCCTTGTACTGGAGGAGGTGGGGAAGCAAAACCCATCTGAGTACCATAGCCTGTACTTCCCACATGTCTATATGGTGACCCAGGAATGAGACTCTAAGACAATAATGATGTTTGATATGTTCTATGTACCAGCCATTGTTCAGGTACAATCAGTTCACTAACCTAGTTACTGAATCCCTCTGTAAAATGGGGATACAATTACAATCCCCATGTTACAGATGAGGAGACTGAAGCAGAGGCACTAAATTACTTTTCCAAGGTCCCACAGATAATATATGGTAGGATCAGGATTCAAACCCAGGGCATCTGGTATGAAGAGCCCCTGCACAACCACAGTATATCACTGTAGCAAGTTAAACAAACTAAAGACAAATCCAGTCGCTGATAGTGAGAGCAAATAACATAAGCCCCAAAATGAGCTATTAGCCTCTCATCAAGAGAGAACTAACTGCGATGATAACCACGTCCAGACTTATCACAGGGTGCCGTGTGTGCTCCATTATAGTCGCTCTCTTCATATTGGTTGAATTGGATTTTATACACACACAGAAGTTGCCTCCAGAAAAAATAGTTGATGTGCTCCACCATGGATAGAGAAATTTTTAGGAATAAAATCTAAAAGAGATGGTGAATGTGTGTTGAACTGATGTCCGTAGAATTCCAGGCACTTGATGGGAGAGTCATCCTGGGCCCAGCCCTGCAAGATGGGCCATCGATGATAACTACCGTCTGCCGCATTTCCCAGAATGTGCTGTCTTTGTCAGAGATCCAAAGGAATAAGGGAGAAAGGACCCATTAATTTCAGATCCATTAGTGACAGAAAGCCTGCTCAGTGAGAAAGAGTAAAACTGCAGGAAGAAACTTTATTCATAAACTCCTGAGAGGTTATCACCAGCAGCAGGGAGCCAAGTAACCATTGGTGGGTTCAGGGGCCCATCCGAGCCCCTGAATGCGGGTTCCTTCCAGAGCAATGGGCAATCAGTTTGTCAGTCTCTGCTGCAGGCAATGCCAAGTTCATCTGCCAGGGTTTTGCAAACACTCCTTCCCAAAGTATGAGACATCTACCTCCTTTCTCCTTATGAAATGAAAACTGGTATTGATTTTGGCTGCTAGAGCCCCCCAAACAAAACTTAAAATTATGAAATATAATAAAAAGATAAAGCTTATCCCTGGTTTCTTTTCCTTAACCTCAAAGATAAAGGCAAATGATTGATTAAAGTGTCTCAGACTAGGTAATTATTCTCACAGCCCCTGTTCTGTTATTAGTGGGAGGAGTGGACACTTGATGACACTTGATGAATATGATGTCTGTCTGACTTGAAAGTAAGGGAAATCTAGTTACCTCCCTCTCCAACTCTGGTTTCAAGGATTACAGCATAAACACAGGCTACCTAGTCTCCAAAACATTTCCCAGGTTATGGTGTAGTCACAACTTTCTAGAAAAAAATTTTTAGGTCCTCCCCAGGCTGACTTTGCCATCTTCCTGTAGCATATGCCTATGTGACTTTTAGCATGTCACTCACCCAGCTTGACAGAGCACCTTGTGTGCCTGGAGCTCAGTAGATAATAAGTAAATGATTATTGAAGGGTACATGGTGAATGGTGCAAGGTGGAATTAGACCTCATTAACATTAAGGGTAAAAATCCATTTTCTTTCTAATAAAGGTTTTTCATATCAAACTCTATCTAAGCATGTGCTTTCAGAGAACCCAACCTGTGGCAAGTTCCTTGTACATATGAGGCCCAGGTAACCAAATCCCTTGATTTCTAAGGAGTTTTAAATTAATTCTTCCTCCTCATTCTGTCTTCTCTGCTAGAACTTATAATTTCTGTTCAGCAGCCTCTACAAACCTTACACACTATAGCTATGTAAGGATACAACATTCTCTAACTTTGTATGATTCAGGAAAATGAGTTGCCAATGATCTCTTTATACCTTACTTCAGTCCTTGAACATCCTTCAGTTATTTCTGACTCTAGTCATAAATATTTCTTCAGCACCCCACAACCTGCCTCCATAATCCAATGTCTATTTTCCCCTTTGAAAAAAAAATTTAATATATATTTATATATTACATAGATGTATTTTCATATATATGTCATATATGAATAAATATGATTAATTTTTTCCTGTATATTTATATATCATTTTTTCATCTTATATGCCAAGCACTGTGCTGGGCTCTATGAAAATAATGGAGAGAAAAATAAACAAACATGACCATGGAACACATGGTCTAGTGAGAGTAGTGGACATTAATTGAATATTTATGCAAATACGTATAAAACTGTAACCCTCTAAAGTAAAAGTGCATGCTGCTATGTATCTAGTAGCGGAGCATGATTTTGTTAGGAAAGTCAGGGAAGATTTTTCTGAGGAATTTTGAAAGTTGGGGTATCATTATACCATAGTAATTTCACTCAAACTTTAAGGATGGTGTGTGTGTGTGTATTATATATATAATACAGATATATATAAGTGGATGAATGGTCAATCAGTGAACTAATTTGAAATCAAGTTTTATATAGTTCAACATTTCTTTCTGCCTCTCCCTCAAGTCCCATGGTGTACCTACCTTCTTTGGTGGGTTCTATTTATGTCTCACCCTTTATATAGCAAGCACCCAGCTGTGCAGAAAGGATAAATCACTTTCAGCTAAAGTCTGAACAAAAGAGGCCTCTTCTTTCTACTTCTCAACCCTTCCCACCAACATGCTCTTAATTTCAAAGCTGGTGATGAAGACTGAACATGGGAAGGGTCTGGCTTATGGCTCTTTCTTTTGGCAGCAGCAACCTTGGGAATAACTTAGAGATCACATTTCAGACCTTATTTTGCACACCATCAAAGCAAAGGGGACAGGAAGTGATGCTTTTGAAGTTGGAGGGGTCAGGCCCATTTTCACGTTGCTCCAGTTGAAGTCCTTTGGTGTCACAAGTTCAGTAGAAGGATATCATACGCCTGCTTCTGGTGTGGTGTTCTGGGTTCCTTGGGAAATATGATCCTTGCCCTTACTTTCATCATGCCTATCACAGTGCTTTAGGCCAAGACCTCCTAAATCACATGTCATGCAACCCCCTCTATCCAGTGGGCCTAAATGTGCGGATTTCACTGACTCCTCCAAAAGGGGGCCACCTTTCTGATTGGAAGAATCTCCTCAGAGATGATACGGTGCAATTTTATGAGCCACTGAGGTATGCAGCAGTTCCATAGAATATGATGAGTGAATATTCTCCCAAATCAAATATGA
This sequence comes from Smutsia gigantea, assembly GCA_032199065.1. Taxonomy (NCBI): domain Eukaryota; kingdom Metazoa; phylum Chordata; class Mammalia; order Pholidota; family Manidae; genus Smutsia; species Smutsia gigantea. The sequence goes on along the minus strand of JAVSCE010000871.1, from coordinate 50,133 downwards.
TGAGTAAGTACTACCCCAAATCAGTTTTACTGAATACTTGGATAGCCAGGCCAGTGGGGCTATCACAAGATAAAGGTGATCACTTCAAAGGCAGAGGTGCTCTAAATAAAACAAACTGAGATTTTACTCTTTCCAAAGGGCAAAGAAAAGAGCCAACCACCCTGAATATCTCAGAACTGAATTTCTTGCATTACATATATTATAAGGGAAGTATGATCTACACAGAAACTTATTTCTATAACAGCAACCTGGGATATGAAAGAAGTGAGTCACAGGTGCTTAGAAGCACCTCAGTTGCTTACTTTGAATAGTTTATATTAAATTATTGAAAGGAGAATGCACTAGAATTGTATCTTCCTATTTTCCTGTCCAAATAAAATAAGTTCCTTGTGCCATTAGAGAAATCTTTTGAATGGGTTAAAGGCATGAATTTGTAGCTATATAGAGCTAGGTCCAAGCCCTGGCCTTGCTGATTAGTTGCTGTATGACCTTGAATGGGGTCACCCTCTCCATGCCTCAGTTACATCATCTCTGAAGTGTGGATTATGGCAATCAATTCACATAGCTGTCATCAGAAATAAGTGAGATAATACATATGTAAATTATTTAGCATTGGGTTCATTATAAGAATGCAAAGTATTAGCCATTATTATTATTGCTATTATATAGTGAAGAGGATCCCAGTTTGTCTAATGAGCTGTGAACCTTGGGGCCTAGAAAGCACCATATGATGCTAGTCTCAACACACTCACTGCTTGAATTTGCTCTGGGACCAAGCCCATGATTTAGTATGAAATTTGAAATGCATGATGTTCTAGCCTGAACACAAGAATGCGGTTAATGGATAGTTAAACTTTCCTGAGGCAAACTCAGAAATTACTGGATCCATTATCACCTTGGCAGGATAAGCAATATAGCTCTTTTCCTTTCCCAGATACAAAATGCCTGTTGACAGGACAATCCTGGGACCCAGAGGCTGGCTAAGTAGGAGCTGCATGAGGACTTCCATTTGATCCTCTGTTACTGCTTTCTGATGAGGTGTAGACACTTGGCCACCAGGAACAGGCGTTCTCTCAAGAGCAATACAGAAGAGCATGCCTCTTTGCAAGTGAAAGCTGATCTCCTGGTCCTCCTTGCTCTGCCACAATGGTTTTCAGATGTCCATCGGGGACTCTGAATGATATGTCATTTCCATTGTATTCTCCACCAATAAAATGTGATAACAATACTCTTAGGAATGTTTAGAGAGACTTGATTCCAGATCAAGAAAGAAAGAAGTGGACGTGGAGGGTATGGCCTATATGCAAGTTGTATTCCATGCAAATAATCCTTGGAAGGGTTCAACTTCAGGTTGGTTGTTTCTTTTAATTGGTGTTGGACCAGGTTGTTGGGGAGTGAATAACCTGTCCTTAGTCCCATCCTTAGACCATGTCAATCCCTATCTCAACTCTGGAGCCTCATTAGTCTCCTGACTTTGGGGCCCTGAGGAGCTACAGCTTAGCTAGTCTTTCTGGTTCTACTTGGGAAGGATTCCCAGCTTGTATGGGAATAAGTATGGTTTCCAAGTTATGGAGAGCGAAATAAGGAGTAAAGAAAAAAACGTGTTTCCTTAGACTGACTTCCAGCAGAGGGAAAAGAAACAATACTTATTCACTTCTAGGTGAAAAATAGGGCCTAGGATTATACTCCTTTGGCAAACTAATATTGATTTCCCTCCACTGGAAAAAGCAGGAAAGGTAGCTGGAACTAAGATTAATTTATTTATGAACTTGGTACTTTAATGAGTTATCTCTTTTAAGAGAAGAGATGTGTGAAGAAGATGGATAACCATTCTGAGGTGTGGGAAGGTTCTTTTGTGTGTGGCAAAATGTTTCAAAGCTTCCATCAAGCATCATAGGATGCTTGGCCTGTGAAATATTTCTGTGATTGTTAGATCCAGTTGAAGAATTGTAACAACTTCTCATGATGCATTTGGCCATTCCTTACATCCCAGGTTAATTAGCACGGGCAAGTCCATTAAGCTACTGTAATATCACTCACCCCTAACCCAGAAGCGGTGATTGAGCATCTTGTGGGCAAAACTCCTTCTTTACCGCACTCTATCCATCATTCCTTTATCTGAATACTGCCCACTCTGTTGAACTGGCCTTGTTCAATTTGCATTCTGTGCCGTGGCATGACAGTGTTAAGAAACTCGATGTAAGTACAGCTGGGGAGTTTTCCCTACACAGTTTAAAGGGGGTATTGGTTTATTACAGTAAGGCAGAATTATTTGTATGCTCTGTGAATGGAAGGAAGTTTCATTAGACTTTTTTATGTGAGAGGTGTCTCTTTTTTTTTTTATCTTAGGTGACTTAGAAAAAGCAAAAATGAGACTTAGAGCTTTTCTGACTCGGTATGTTCTGATGCAGTCTCAACCCTCCTCCTGTTTTGTTGACTGACAGATTTCGATGAAAACTTGCTGTAAGAAAAAGATGCTTGCTCTTGTACAGTAAATTACATGAGATTAGAAACATTCCCTTTTCTTCAAATTGTGTTGTCAATTTGATCTGTAGGAGGTGATTGAAACTCCAGCTTTGAACTAAATTGCTATAGCTTAAGTCTGTCTCTTAAAGTTTCATTTTAAGTTCATTTGAAGTATATACAGGAAAGATGTGAGAAAGAGAGAGAGGGATTGTAAAGGGTATGCTGTATTATCTCAGATTTTATTTGGGATTTTCTTCCTCAAATAATGTTAATTATAAAAGATGTGCAAATAAGCCCATAAATACGTATTCTTGGGTTTTATTCTTACCAGCTAATTAAAAGTCAGTCCATGAGAACATATGGAAATATTAAAATAATTTTTAATAAAATATTAAAATAAGCATTTTGGTCTGATATTTACATGAGACTGTGCATTGCGGAGGGGAGAATGCATTCACTAGGTCTTTTACAGATACTTCATCTAATCAAGTAGAGTCCCATTTCTTTATTGTTTTAGCAAGAACTTAATTCTTCGATCATCTTACTGACCTTATAAACCATCCAACAGGTCAGGAATATTTAGTCAATGCCAGGATATAAAAATTGTTATGCAATGATCTTTAAGATACCTATTGTCTATCCTTTTGTGATGTAACCTGACTGTATAGAAATACTACCTATGGTTTAATTTCTGTTTCTTAATTTCAATAATTGAGTTATTAAAAGGACCATGCCATATTGAGAGGGTAGGGACCGAGGTGTTTCTGGCATAGCATTTATGTGTGGGAGTGGGGGTTTTCTGAAAGTGGAGGCAGCACTTTCACTGTAGGGACTCCTGCTTCGCTCCTTCCTTTGTTCCCACTTCCACTTCCAATTCTGTGTCCCCATCCTTTACATCCGTGTGTCTCTAGGCCTGCCAGTCTCATCTCTTTCTAATCACTTGCATCTCCCTGCATTCCCTAATGTGCCTCGTGGTTTGGAAAGAAAATGCTATTTAATCCAGGAGTTGCTAAACAGGAAGTGGAGAAGCAGTGCAAAGACTATTCTGACTATATCCTTGGTGTGCCCAGCCAAGCACGCAGGCACAAAACGTAACATTAATCAGAGCAGCCACGTGAAGATCAGAGAGTGGGCCTAATGAGTAATGTCATATATGCAGCATGGTTTTCCTGGGAATCCCTTTTGTAAGAAAACTCACTGTCCCAGGCAAATGCCTGTGTTTGTTTAATCTAATTATATGAGAACCAAGGTTGGTGGGCAGGGGGTGGAAAGACTAATACACAATTTATGTGAGAGAGAAAAAATTTGCAAGCCAGATAGTCTTTTGAAGCTTTTTATTTACTTCTAAATATGGTTGTGAGGCAAAGGCAAACTTTCAGATTATTTATATTTACCTACAAGAGAAAGGCAAAATGTGAAAAAATTGTAGTACTGTCCATGTTGCATAAAAGCCAAAAGTGTGAGGGACAGAAATGGGAGCTATTGAAACAATATTTTCAATACATATCCTAGGAGTTTAAGTATGTGTTCTCTAGAGGAGTTGTGGGACTCAGTAAAGACACATAAATAAATAGCTCAACTCAAATTACCATATTTCAGCTAAGTTATAACAGCCTCTTTGCCTCCCTGCTCCCGCCCAGCCCTGCTATGGTTTCTGTAAAGGGTCATTTCAGTGTATATGAGTTTCCTGTTCTTACCTTTTTCTCGGTCCATGTTGTGATTGGGTGTAGGGAACAAAAGCACCACAGGAAGGGAAGGTGTAAAATCCTCAAGAATGGATTGTCTCCTTTCAAATAATCACCATATTGGTCTTTATCTTGGGGAATCCTTAGACCTTCTTTCATCTCTCTTTTTTTGTTGTTGTTGGGGAGGAGATGATGCCTCACCCTACAAAGGAAACCTTAGTAAATACTTTTATTTTAGTGTATGACAGTGGGGTGGGATTGAAAAAAAGGAATGGTTCTAGAGACATGGAAGATAACAATTAAGAAAAAAACCATGAAAGTAGGAGCAATGTGAAACAAAAATGGAAGGGGTGGGTTGGCAATGAAGAAGACAGTTGGCAAAATGGACAAGCATAGATGCTGTCTTGGAAGGTGGCAAAGTAGTGGGAGCACAGTGTTTAAAAGTACAGGGGCTAGAGCCAGACCCCATGGACTTGAATGCTGAGTACACCATTTTTGCTAAATGTGTGAGCAGGAGAAAGGTACCTCAACCCCTGTGGGTCTCAGTTTCTCCCTCTGCAAAATGGAAATAATAACAGAGGCAATTTCAAAGGATATTTGTAATGTTTTGAGGAGTTCACAAGTGTGGGGCACAGGGCAAGAGCTCATCATATCCTACATTCACGATTATATATGGTATTTTAAGAGCTTCACAGAAAAGGAAAGATAACTTTACACTTGAGACTTCTAGTTGCAGTAGAAATATTTCAGTATGTATTCAGCATATAAAATAGCTAAAAAGATTTAGCAAGGCAGATCAAAACCTTTTGGCAGTCTTGAAGACTGTTAATTCAATTCTTCTTTTTTTTAATTTTGGTATCATTAATATACAATCACATGAGCAACATTGTGGTTACTAGATTCCCCCATTATCAAGTCCCCACCACATACCCCATTACAGTCGCTGTCCATCAGCATAGTAAGATGCTATAGAGTCACTACTTGTTTTCTCTGTGCTATACTGCCTTCCCTGTGCTCCCCCCCACGTCATGTGTGCTAATCATAATGCCCCTTATTCCCCTTCTCCCTCCCTTCCCACCCGCCCTCCCCAGTCCTTTTCCCTTTGGCAACTGTTAGTCCATTCTTGGGATCTGTGAGTCTGCTGCTGTTTTGTTCCTTCAGTTTTTCCTTTGTTCTTATACTGCACAGATGAGTGAAATCATTTGGTACTTGTCTTTCTCCACCTGGCTTATTTCACTGAGCATAATACCCTCTAGCTCTATCCATGTTGTTGCGAATGGTAGATTTGTTTTCTTCTTATGGCTGAATAATATTCCATTGTGTGTATGCACCACATCTTCTTTATCCATTCATCTACTGATGGACACTTAGGTTGCTTCCATTTCTTGGCTATTGTAAATAGTGCTGCGATAAACACAGGGGTGCATATGTCTTTTTGAAACTGGGATCCTTCATTCCTATGGTAAATTCCTAGGAGTGGAATTCCTGGGTCAAATGGTATTTCTATTTTGGGTTTTTTGAGGAACCTCCTTACTGCTTTCCACAATGAGTGAACTAGTTTACATTCCCACTTGCAGTGTAGGAGGGTTCCCCTTTCTCTGCATCCTTGCCAACATTTGTTGTTCCTAGTCTTTTCTATGTTGGCCATCCTAACTGGTGTGAGGTGATCTCTCATTGTGGTTTTAATTTGAATTTCCCTGATAATTAGCAACATGGAGCATCTTTTCATGTGCCTGTTGGTCATCTGAATTTCTTCTTTGGAGAAGTGTCTGTTCATATCCTCCGCCCATTTTTTAATAGGGTTACTTGCTTTTTGGGTGTTGAGGCATGTGAGTTCTTTATATATTTTGGATGTTAACCCATTGTCAGATATGTCATTTACAAATATATTCTCCCTTACTGTAGGATGCCTTTTTGTTCTGCTGATGGTGTCCTTTGCTGTAGAGAAGCTTTTTAGCATGATGTAATCCCATTTGTTCATTTTTTGTTTCCCTTGCCCATGGAAATATGTTCATGAAGAAGTTGCTCATGTTTATATTCAAGAGATTTTTGCCTATGTTTTCTTCTAAGAGTTTTATGGTTTCGTGACTTACATTCAAGTCTTTGATCCATTTTGAGTTGACTTTTGTTTATGGGGTTAGATAATAATCCAGTTTTGTTCTCTTGCATGTAGCTGTCCAGTTTTGCCAACAACAGTTGTTGAAGAGGCTGTCATTTCACCATTGTATATCCATGGCTCCTTTGTCATATATTAATTGACCATATATGCTTGGGTTTATATCTGGACTCTCTAGTCTGTTCCATTGGTCTATGGGTCTGTTCTTGTGCCAGTACCAAGTCTTGATTACTGTGGCTTTGTAGTAGAGCTTGAAGTTGGGGAGTGTAATCCCCTCTCCCCCCACTTTATTCTTCCTTCTCAGGATTGCTTTGACTATTCAATTCTTCTATCTGGAAAAAATAGATGCCTTTTAAAATTCTGGACTTCATGGAGATCATTGGAACATTATTATAGTTAAATCACCAAATAAATGTCTAGGACAAAAAAGGTATGTTTGGGCAGAATGTTTTTGGTAAAGGTATTTTTAAGTACAATAAAATCAGGACATATTATTGAGAATTTCATGTATAGTCATTGATAGGAAAAAGCCATAAAGTGAATGTACAATATTCTTGTATAATCAGAAATAGATTTGTGTAAGTTATGGTACTGTAAATTCTTCTCCAATAAGGACAAATCTTTTCTCTTATATTACTAATTTGATATGTTTGAGAATTCACAAATTTGAATTATTTTAAAGTAAATGTGTGTTTCTGAATGCCCTTCAGTGGGTGAATGGTTAACCAAAGTGTGGTACAGCCATTCATGGATTTTAATTTAGCAATGAAAAGTAATAAACTCTTGATACATGCAATAACTTGGATGGATCTCAGAAAAATTATATAGTTAATGGAAAAAGATAATCTCAAAAGATTACATGCTGTCTGATTCCATTAATATAACATTCTTGGAATGACAAAGTTACAAAGATTGAGAGATGATTAGTAGCTGCCAGTAGTTAGTGTTGGTGGAAGGGCTGAAGGTGGCTATAAAAGGGTATGATGCTAATCCTTATGGTGATGGATCATCTCTGCATATCATTTGTAGTGGTGGGGACACATGTTAAATTTCACAGAACTAAGCATGTACGTGTGCAAGTCCACCCCCCACCCCCCACACACACATTCACACACACAGTGAGTCTTGATGTTAGGCAAGATGTTACCATTGGAGGAAACTGGATGAAGAATACACAGTACCTCCCAATACATTTCTTTGCAACTTTCTGTGACTATAATTTCAAAATAAAAAGTTGATAGATCAAAGGTAAGTTTATTTCTAGTTTTTTTAAAACTTAGTTGACTTCCCCAATCCTACCATGACAGGAAAAGCACCCATGATCACTACTTAAAAGACGGACTGACTGCTCTTTGAATGTGAGCATCTTAGGGTCATCAACTGCATACTACCCCCAAATTCGTTAAATTCACTGTCTTCGATTGCTACTAGATGAAGATTCAATGACAGAAACCTTTATGTGTAATTAGGTGAACTCTAAAAAACATGCAGAGTAATTCCACACCTTTGAGAATTTAGCCGGTATGACTCAATACATTTTGTTTTGAGCACAGCCTATTTGTTGAGGCCTTTTGGTCACATTTAAAGAAGAATTGGACACTCATCTGAATCCTTGTTCCATGTAGTGTTGGCTGCCTTGTCACTATTCCTGTAAGCTTCCTATCTCAACCAGATAGCAAAACAGGGAGGAGATGCATTTGGCATAATGCCACAGACTGTTCAGAACTTGAGTGCCCCAGCCAGGTGGACGTTTTCTCAAAGAATGTCTTTGTTGGCAGTGGCTGTTAATGAGCAATGACTGCAGTCCAAATGTGTGTGACATCTTGGTGTGGGAGTTTGTATTTAGTTTGTAGATCTTCCAAGGAGGGTGATGTTTTTGAGGAATAATAACTGATTTGTCTGGTGCTGTTCTCTGCCCATATTTTGGATTTGGATTTTTTTTTCTCATTCTGGTTCAAAATCTTGTAAGCTTACACAACATGCTGCTTTATGTTCCTACATTTTAGTTAGTTGGTTAGTCAGTTAGTTAGCTGGTAAATTACAATCAGCTGTACTTTTAGTTTAGGAAACAGAGTGTGGAAAGTTTTGTAGTGGATTTAGGGGCTTTAGGTAATTTGTAAATATATTCACAAAGGTCTAACCATTGTTGATGTAAGGAGGAATGTGTCCTCAGGAGATCTGCGTCCAAGAGCTGAATTGTTTCACAGATTTAAAGGCCAGTGCTTATATAGGAATACATGTAGCATATAGTGTTTAGAGAGATGAAGCACATAAAAGGGTGGTGATCCTCTGCATTTGTGTGACACTTAAAACCTTTTAAAATTATTTCATGTGAATCTTTTTGTTATCTAAATCCACTAGGGCAAGAGTGACACCCTCTACCTACATTTTTTTTTAAACAAATAAAGAACAAAAGAAGATGAGAATGGTCATGACTTATTCAAGGTCCCCACTACAGGAAGTAAGGCATCAAGGACTAGTTATAAAATGTTTATTTTGGTGTTCTTTTCAGTAGAACCCACTGCCGCTGTACACAACCTTGATACCAATAACTATGATAAATTCTGTTTCTTCTTTATATTGGCTTTAGATATTTGAAAGGATATATGTTTATAGTAAGATCTGGGCTCATTTTCTGCTCTAAGTTGCTTATTGGTGAGATGTTAGTCTTGAAAAATGTCAGTGAAGGGATAATTTTTAAGGCCTATTGATCTTCTGAATGCATATGTTTAAAATAGTTTATAAACTTTTTTCTGTCGACTATATAATAAAAGAAAAGACTGCCTACAAAGTAATGCTTGATGCCGATTTACATGCAGAGAAATAAAAACTTTTTTCTTTCAAATATTAATTCTATTTTAGTGGTTTGATTAACTTACTTTTTTGTTCTTTCATTGCTTGGATAATCTCTACAATTAAGGAACTATTACTCTATCTAGGGCAAGAATCCAGCAGATAGTTTGGCAATAAATGATAAAATAATATTAAATAAATAAGTAAATCATAAAATAATGAAAGTCAGAAACACAGCCTTTCTGTAATTCTTGACATAACGTAATGTTGGTTGTTTTCTGTTCATGCCTTAGTTTTTCCTTCATCTATTACAAAATCATAGATTAAAATAATCCTGTCACTGTGATCAAAATTATTTTATTTGAAGTAGAAAGGTTATTAATGACAAACATTACTCTGAAATAAATCATTTTTAACGAATTATCCCTTTGCTTCATTTCAAAAAATGATGTAAATTGATTTGTTACTTGCATTATGCCCCAGGGCCCTGGAAGAATTAATGTATTCTCTCCTAGTCATTATGTAACAGCAGTTGGAGAGAAAATAGAACCTGGGAGCTGATGTTTACATAAAGACTGAGGACACAGAAAAACTTATGCCTTTTCTCATTAAAAGAAAGTTGAATCACACAGGAAAGTCTTAAAGGACATCAGGAAACAGAATAGCCTAATAATTTTTATCACTTATATTCTTCTAACACTGGGAAGGCTTATATAGAGAGTATCAGGTCCATGGAGAAATGGATAACACACAACCAAAAATACCCTTGCATCATCCTAACAAGAAAAAGAAAATACTCATGTTTGGTATTAAGTGGTGGTAAATGAAAATTTCTAGTTTATAAACCCAGGAAAATTCTACTGTGAGAAGAACATTGGTAGATTCAGAAATTAGTAATCCATAATTGCTTTGTACTTCATTTTTCTCAGTTTTCTAGCTATAGCAAGAAATCCCCTCTCTTTCCCCTATTGCATCGTCAAGCTTTTATCTTGCCTTGGTTTGGTCAAAGACATAACACTTCAAGGCAAGTGTTGGAAAGAGTATTCAGAGGGTCTACTTCTTTTCTATTTTTGGCCTTCATGCTTGGAATTCCCTTGTTCCAAAAATATCCTTTTTGGGGAAACCCAAACAATGTGCTAAAATTAATACCCCAAAAGGAAAAGAACTGGAATTGACCTTTCCTGCTTCCTGCTCCTTGTTTCCTGCTATTTTAGCGACTTTCTCAAAAATGGCACTCGTCCATCTCTGGTCTTGTTATCAGAGTTGAAGCTGGTTTCCTGACATGAGACAGGAGTGAGGAGCTGAACAAAACTGTGAGTTTGGCAAATCGAGATTAGAGATGCCAGACATAAAGAATGTTTTTGGTAGGATTCTCCCTCCATGAAATTCAAGAACAGGTAAAACGCTCTGTAGAGGCAGAGGGCAAGTCAGTAGTGGTGGCTTAGGAAGGGAACTGGGGGCAAAGGGGCATGAGAGATCTCTTTTGGTGATGAAAATGTTTTGTATCTTGACTGTGCTGGTGGTGACACAGATGTAGACACTTGCCAAAACTCAACAACTGTACATTTGAAATGGATTAATTTTATTGTATGTAATTTATATCTCAGTAAAACTGATTTTTTTTAAAGTGTGATTAGAATACAATGTGGAAAGCACTACTGCCAACTCCATGCTTGTCCTTTACTCTTATCTTCAGTACAGAGGAAATGATAATATTTTGGGACAATATTTTGAGAGCAACCACCACTTTTTATGTTTCATAAGATTAAAATGTCCATGCAATACCACCAATGGGTAATTCATCTCCTGAAGCGGGATTGTTCTACTTAATTTGATATGTTTACATTCTGCTCTTCAAGATATCCTATGCCTGTGGGTAGAACTATTATTTTGACCTTAAAAATATTTATATATTAATTTCATTGTTGCCCTGCTAAGCCAGTGTGAATAATTACCTAATGAGTTTCCTCAGTGTCCTCTTGATTCATTTCCTTTGTATGCCATTTCTGGCAGACACCTTTGGTGTCCCTGACCAGCTTTAGTGTGGGAACAGCCACTTACCCCTGGAAACGGGCCCTCAGCAAGCAGAAATGGCTCATATTACTTTGCCCTTTGCTTGTTGATTACAAAATGTTCCTAATCAGAACTGATTCCTATTGAGCCTTTGCAAACTTTGTTGGTTGGAGTGTGGCTCTTCCTTATCTGTATGCCCTTTTTTTCTCATATCTTTTTGATCATCTCAAGAGTACCATCTTATGTTATTCATTTAGGGTAGTCAGAAACAGAGACTTGTCTAGTTACAAATTTAATGACCTTTTGAAAAACTGGACTGTGATTTCTCTAGTTAGGCTCTAGAGGCCAATATAAAAATTGTGATTTTCTGATTATCTTGCCGGACCCATTTCAGACAGATTTTAGCTAAATGGCAAGTCTTTAAAATATCTGAGCTTGGAAAAGATATATACATCCCATGGTCACTGCAACATTATTTGTTTACATTTTATAGTTTTTTACCACTTAAGTGTCTATAGAGAGGTGAATGCATAAAGAAGATGGGAGATCTTCACACACACACACACACAGGAATAGTATTCAGCCACAGCAAAGAAGGAAATCCTGCCATTTGTGACAACAGGGATGGACCTTGAGGACATTATGGTAACTGAAATTAGCCAAAGACAAATACTATATGATATCATTATATATGGAACTTTAAAACAAAAGCAAAAACAAAAACGATGAACTCATAGATATAGAGAACGAATTGGTGGTTGCCAGAGGTGGGGTAAGTTGTGGGCTGTGAAGGAGGTGAAATTGGTGAAGGTGGTCAAATGTGCTAAAAAAACCATATTGGAACTTAAGGGTAAAAGAATCCAAAAATGTGTAAATGTGGTGACACACAACTGACTGTAAAAGGAAACAGGAAGAAGAAAGACCTTGCATGGTACATCCTTTGAGTGGGAGCAAAGCAGTGTGTGCATACATTTACTGGAGGCCTGTAAGGCTTTCCAGGGACTGAAAAGTGCAAATGTGGCTCTAATGCACTCATTGTCAGGAGGATCCAATCCATAAAAATAGGCTGGATTCACTTTGCTGCCATATGAGAAAATTGTACCCATTTAAACTATTGCCTATGGATCTAAAAACCTTAAGTCAGGTAGGATCTCAGAGTTTTAATGAAGTTCACAACTCTGAGCTGTTACAGTACCGAACTCTGGAAGTATTGTAAGAGAAGTCGTTTAATGCCTTTTTATTTGTAAAACCATGAAATGATAAAGATTATTGACTTACCCAAAGGGAGACCAGTGCTCACAGCTTTTTCTTTACCATGTGCATACTTGAAAAGATACTCTCCTAACAACAAAAGTTGTGCAGTCTCTTATGTCCTCCATTGTGAAAAGCTCAAAGCACCAATCAGGATGCCTGCTGGCAGATCTCACTGGCCCTATATGGACAACATCCACAACAAAAAGGCAGACTTGGGATTCAGCTTGCTTGTGGAGCTCACGGCAGTATAGTTAGACTGAATTTCTCTGCTTCCCTCTGGCTTCTTTTTATTTTCCTCCAGACTTTGCCCTTTAAAAACAAACACTGAACGGCACAGGACATGGTATTTCCTGGGTAATGTCATTGGCTGTGAGCTTTGTTTATTAGTCATGACATTAGGGCACTGAGAGATCTTATATGGCTTCCTCTTGCACCATACAGAATTCACAAACACACACACACACACTCACACACACACACACACACACTCAAACTCCTTCTGCCCTTCATTTTGGTCTATGTCTTTCCCCACTCTTTTGGAGCAAACAGGACAGGAATGGCCCTCTCCCTGATGGGTGGGTATTCACAGGTTTCACACTTTTCCATTTTTTTCTTTTCTTTCAGGTGTGATTTTTTTGATAGTGGTGAGGCAGAGGAGTGTAGATGGGGAGGGTAGGACTTCAGCAGTTAAATGTCAGAAAGATCCTTTTGGCAAAAAATAGAAATAATATTAGTTTCTGAAGCAGAGGCAGGAGGGGTGAGTGGGAAATATTTAAGGGGAAATAGCATGTCATTGAAACTGCTGATTAGCCTGTGGGGAGAGGTGCACAGAATTTGGTTGCTAAGGATGCTGCTCGAAACTCCCCAGTCTTTCTGCCTCCCTGGCCCCACCCCTCCTCCCTCCCCAGAGCACTGCACATTGAACAGGCTGCAATCCAGGGCGTAACGACTTACCTCAATGACCCTAAAACTATTTTAGAAACAATTTCATTGTCCATTCCTTCTGAAGTTCTTACTACTTCTTTTAAACCAGAGCTCTGAAATTCCCCAGGGCAACTTGATAGTTTGACATGTGCTGATGCATGAGTAACGCATAGTCGATAAAGGTTACTGATAGCGACTGTTGGTTATATGCAAGCCTAAGTATTGCCTGGCTCAAATACAGGAAGAATACAATCTCTACGTTTCTTCTTAAATTACCTTAATTTAAAAAGGGGGATTTTGTCATTATTGGCATAAATATTAATAACAATTAGTCATTAATGTTCATTCATAATCTATGACCTACTTGTATATCCTGCTGTATCTGGCTATAAGAATGTCAAATAACTGCTCTTGGTGTTTACCATCTAAAGCAGGATGTCAGAGGTGTAACTTTAAATAGCCTTACAGATACTATTCTTTTTCTAAAAATATAGACCTGAGAAAGTTATGTAACCATTGTCAACGGTAAGCAGCAACAATCTGAATGAGCACAGCACTTCTTGAGTAGTAAGTTGTGAGTTCAATTTTTGAGGAACGTGTGCTCTTCTGAGTCACGCATTTTAGACATGGCTTAATTTCTTTTAGGTCCTGGCTCTGTGGGACAGTGTGGCCTATGCTTTGAAGCCATTTGTGCTGGGCCGCCTATAGTTTCCATCTTGTTGAGTTGCTATTCCCTGGCCTCGCCTGCTTCTAGACTCCTTAGCTCCAGGAGCACACTTTCAGCCGACTCTGGGATGGTGGCGAATCTAAAGTGCTTTTCCTACTCTTCACATGGCACATGGGATGGGCACAGGCACATAAAGAGCCTAAATCCTATTGTTACTACATTTAGCAAGTACCTATTTAGAATAATATTTGTTAAATAAATGCAATGTCTGGGTAGAATAGTGAATATTTTGCTGTTAGCCTAATGAAAAAGGTAGTTTTAAAATAGCACAATCCTCTTGCCTGTATTTTTATTTTGTATGGTTTTGTCTTTAGGGAGAGTTCTATGGCGTGAGTTTTTCTTTCCTCCTGCCACAACTCCATTCAGTGAGCTGGTTTTCTCCTTTTATTTCAGCTCTGTCAGGAACCAAGGCCACTTTGTTAAGCTGGTGCATGGGGTATCCGGCGGTAGTTCGCCCTACTGCTGGCAGCAGGGGTCGCTGAGCTGAGAAGCCTGCAGTTTGTTGGCCAAAGGCCACAGCTGTGCACATCAGGCTATGGTTGACTGGGTTCTGTCACAAGTGCCAAGGAGGGAGATGTCAGAGAGGTACACACATGGGTCAGAGGAGGAAGGAGAAGAGTCGGCTAATGAATTGTAGATTGTCCAAGGCTACCATTGTGAGAGGGACCGTGGGGGGCCTGGAATCTGCACCCCTGGTGTCAGACAACATTGATGCAAATGGCTAAATATTAACATTGTTTTCAAGCAAGAGTTGGAAGGCTTCCAAGGACGTCTTCGAGGACCTTTGTAGCTTTCCTTTTCTTGAGCAGCTTCTCCTCCACTGGCCTCCCAAGCACTGTAACTCATAGTGTCAGGTCTTCAGTTCTGTCCTTTCAGGCCCTGGAGTCATTTTTTTATGGTACATGTTTAAAGGCTGTACCAGTGTCTCTTTTGAACAGGGGAGCTGGCAGCAAGGGAAAGGGGCCAGAGGGAAGGTGGTGAAAGGTATGCTCAGAGGTACCGGGCTTTGGGTTTTTACAGAAGTTGATAGCATTCGGCTTAGTGACCACAATTCAATTATAAGCACCACACAGCCATCCTGAGTGACTATATTCTTGCCAAAAATTGCTGTGTAAAGGCGGCTGCATTTTTGTTAGCCTGGCCTGATGGATTTTTAAGTATATTAACCACATACATTCACACAAAGGGAAAAATTTACTGCCTAAACAGAGGGACCTAAGTCCCCCAGGCTAAATAAACCCAATGAAAACACAAGAACTGCATTTACAGGCCTCCTGAAGATAAGAATTCAACCTTTAAAAAGGTTCCTTCAAATGAAAAATGGATGGCTGAGCTGCTAATGGCCCAGTAACCTAGGAATTTAACTCTTCCCTAATGTGCAAGGACCTCGGATCAGTTCCAACTTTTCAGGATGAAGGATTTTCACCCCAGGCTTCTGCACAGTTCTGGGCCTAGGGAGTCCAGTCATGGCCTTGGAGATTTAATGACCACTTCAGAGGCCAGACTGTCTTGGCAGTTTTTATGTCATCTTTGTTTCTTGTATGTGTGTGTTTAAGAAAGAGAGAGAATTGTATATATGTGTGAGTCTGTGGGGAGATAGGTGGAGACCAAGGTAAAGGAGAGTATGTATCCCCAGCTTTTCCCAGTTAGGATTTGGTTGAATAAAAGACTGAAGGGAACTTAGTCTTTTCTTTAAGCTCAGAAAATATGAGTCTTCCTCTTCAAGTTAGTGGAAGAGTTAAGAGGTGAAGAATTGACCTAGTTGGAATTGCTCCTATGTGTGTTTCTCTGCAGAAACAGGTTATCCACTGGGGCATATGTGCGTTTGTAGGTCTCCCCCATGCATTCTTAGTCTCCTGGTGATATTGAGAGTCCATGGAACTAGTCATTAGTAAATCCTGCCACTATATTAAGCACAAGTTGCAAGGGTCTCCATGAATCACCCTGCAGGTGAATTCATGTCTCTGTTGTAAACCATCTGAATATTATTTCTAAATAGATATAGTGTGGGGAGAGAGGTTAATGACAAAGGGGGCTAGGGAATTTCTTGAGGTGTTGGAACCATTCTGTATCTTCGTTGTGGAGATAGTTACGTGACTATACACATTTGTCAAATCTCATAGAACTGCATGTTAAAAAGGTATACAGCTTAATATCTGTAAATCATAACTCAACAAACTGACCTATTTAAAATTACAAATGAGTAAATAAATTATTTGTGAATGAATGATTGGATATTCCTTTCACCTGTCCCTTGCTGCCCTGCCAACCAGCAAGCCATTTAGACAATGCTCCCTTTTGAAGAAAGGACACCACATAGTCAACTCCAGCCCATGAACTCATAATGCCAGAAAAGTTGTTCCAGAAAATGCAGAGGCAGCGTGTGTTTCCTTCTGGGGCAGATGATCTAACCCTCCAGGTAGCAATGACCTTATATGGTTAGCACAGGTAAGGAACTACCTAGCTTCATGTTGACTCACCAGGTAAAAAATTATTTCTCTGAATGAGTCAGAATCACAAATGTATTCTGTATAGTCTCATATGTCCTCTTTTGTGAAAAGCTCAAAGCACCAATCAGGATGCCTGCTGGCAGATCTCACTGGCCCTATATGGACAACATCCACAATCTGCAGCTTATTCCCAGCATGATCAAATTCAAGCTCTCTAGCTCCCTCAATCACATGCCCAGTTAGGTAAAACAGGAACTTATTTAAACTTATGCTCTACTAATGTTATCTATTCAGTTATAGATAAATCTAATAATGGTAGAATAAAATGCTTCAGTGTTAAGGGTATTTCTGGACATTGGGAGAAGAGAGGTATATGTGTGTATATGTGTGTGTATGTCAGGATACAGAGTTAAAACAGACTTGGGCAATGTAAAATACTACAGAAAGTAGGGGTTTCCAAGGAAAACATGGGGAAACTCTGTATGAGAATCTAATATATGCTATAGCTGTTAAAAGGAAACATTAATAGTGAAACATGTCCTCAAAGGGCAAGCCAGTAATAAATTTCATGTCAGAAATTACCTGTCAGTAGGATTATGTTAAATAATGTTGAATTGTTATTAGTCGGAAGGGAAAGAGGAGAGTAACTTTCTCAAAAATGTTCAAAGAGTGTAGTGTTTCACACACAAATCCCATTATTGTTTAACAGGATTTTTGTGCTCACCCCTTCTCAAAGATATATTGAGAATTTTGGCCATTTTCGTTCATTATAGGAAACCCAAAAGCATTCACTATAGGAAAAGAAGCCATAGTCTTTCTATGCAGGAATTTGGAATGACCCAGGGGATCAGTGTATCTTGTCACACATCCATTGGATAGCATTCTGGTTGGTGAACGTATACCTGCTTGCTGGCACTACAAAGGAAAGTATCTTTCCTTCTGTGCCTCAGCAAAGCAGTATTATCTTAATACTTTTAGCATATTGCTTGTTCGGGTCAAATAACTGAAAAAAAATAGCCTCCTTGCAAATGTGTGACTGTCTTAAGAATTTTTTTATTTTGGTATCCTTAATCTACAATTACATGTGCAATATTATGGTTATTAAACTACTGCCTTCATCAGGTCCGCCCCACAAACCCCATTACAGTCACTGTCCATCAGTGTAGTGAGATGCTATAGAATCACTACTTGTCTTCTCTGAGTTGTACAGCCCTCCCCGTGCCCCACTAACATTACGTCTGCTAATTGTAATGCCCCTTTTTCCCTCTTATCCCTCCCTTCCCACCCATCTTCCCCAGTCCCTTTCCCTTTGGTAACTATTAGTCCGTTCTTGGGTTCTGTGAGTCTCCTGCTGTTTTGTTCCTTCAGTTTTATTCTTTGTTCTTATATTCCACATATGAGTGAAATCATTTGATACTTATCTTTTTCCGCTTAGCTTATTTCACTGAGCATAATACCCTCTAGCTCCATCCATGTTGTTGCAAATGGTAGGATTTGTTTTCTTCTTATGGCTGAATAATATTCCATTGTGTATATGTACCACACCTGCTTTATCCATTCATGTACTGATGGACACTTAGGTTGCTTCCATTTCTTGGCTATTGTAAATAGTGCTGCGATAAACATAGGGGTGCATCTGTCTTTTTCAAATTGGGCTGCTGCCGTCTTAGGGTAAATTCCTAGGAGTGGGATTCCCAGGTCAAATGGTATTTCTATTTTGAGTTTTTTGAGGAACCTCCATACTGCTTTCCACAATGGTTGAACTAATTTGCAGTCCCACCAGCAGTGTAGGAGGGTTCCCTTTTCTCCACATCCTCGCCAACATTTGTTGTTGTTTGTGTTTTGGATGTTGGCCATCCTCACTGGTGTGAGGTGATATCTCATTGTGGTTTTAATTTGCATTTCTCTGATGATTAGTGACGTGGAGCATCTTTTCATGTGCCTGTTGGCCATCTGAATTTCTTCTTTGGAGAAGTGTCTATTCATGTCCTCTGCCCATTTCATAATTGGATTATTTGCTTTCTGTTTGTTAAGGTGCATGAGTTCTTTATATATTTTGGATGTCAACCCTTTATCAGATACGTTTTTTATGAATATATTCTCCCATACTATAGGATGTCTTTTTGTTCTACTGATGGTGTCCTTTGCTGTACAGAAGCTTTTCAGCTTGATATAGTCCCACTTGTTCATTTTTGCTTTTGTTTCCCTTGCCTGGGAGATATGTTCATGAAGAAGTCGCTCATGTTTATGTCCAAGAGATTTTTGCCTATGTTTTTTTCTAAGAGTTTTATGGTTTCATGACTTACATTCAGGTCTTTGATCCATTTTGAGTTTACTTTTGTGTATGGGGTTAGACAGTAGTCCAGTGTCATTAATACTCTGTCCTTATCTTTGATCTTTGCCATTTTAATTATTATGTGTCTTGGTGTTTCTGCCTTGGGTCCCTTGTGTTGGGAGATCTGTGGGCTTCCGTAGACTGCAAAACTATTTCCTTCCCCAGCTTGGGGAAGTTTTCAGCAATTATTTCTTCAAAGACCCTTTCTATCCCTTTTTCTCTCTCTTCTTCCTCTGGTACTCCTATAATGCAAATATTGTTCCGTTTGGATTGGTCACACAGTTCTCTCAATATTCTTTCATTCCTAGAGATCCTTTTATCTCTCTCTGCCTCAGCTTCTCTCTATTCCTGTTCTCTGATTTCTATTCCATTAACAGTCTCTTGCATCTCATCCAGTCTGCTGCTAAGCCCATCAATTGCTTGTCTCAATTCTGCATTGTCTTTCCTCACTTCCCTCACTTCCTCCCTCAGCTCTTGCATATTTCTCTGTAGATCCATCAGTATGGTTATGACTTTCATTCTAAAATCTTTTTGAGGAAGATTGTGCATTTCCATCCCATCAGGCTCCCTCTCTGGTGTTGTCTGGGTCTGGGTAAGCTTTCTTTGTACCATATTCCTCTGTCTTTTCATTGCGATAGAAGTGGTCGCTGGTAGGTGCCACGTATGTCAGCTGGGCTCTTTAAGACTTTTAAAAAGAAAAAAAAAGAAAGAAAAGGAAGAAAAGAAAAGAAAACACCCGCCAGGAGCAGATTCTGTGAGGATGCTGTAGGTGGCGCTGCTGCTCCACTATTCCGCAGCCACGTCCATGCTGCTCTGCAGGGCCCTTTGTAGCTCTGGCCAGGGCAGGAATGAATGGGAGACTGCTGATCTCTGTTGGAAGTCTCAGTGCAGCTACTTTTTCCCAGTCATCAGCCAAGGGGTCCGAAATTCCCCAGGACTCCCAGCCTACTGGGCTGAATGTGCTGGGACAATCCTGCTCCTCCGTTGGGCCCCTGTCTCTTTAAGACTGCTAAAAAAGCATGCGCTTTTCTTTTGTCCTGGGGAACCGGCTGAGAGGACCCGGGTGCATTACCCAGCTCAGATCCTGCACCTCTGTCTCTCCAATCTCCAATACACCACGCAATGTGTGTCAGTGCTCCTGGCGCAGATCACCAGGGCTGGTTATTTTGCAGGCCTGTACTTCCACTCGCTCGCCCCTCTGAATCCTCTCCTCTGGGGTGGGGGAGAGCTTGGGTCCCACCGGGTTGCAGTTCCATATCTTACCCACTTTGCTAGGTGCCAAGTCCTCTCAGGTGTAGCTCCAGGCTTGGTGCTGTCCTGTATCTTCTGGTCTCTCTTTTAGGAATAGTTGTATTTGTTGTATTTTCATAAATATATATGGTTTTGGGAGGAGATTTCCACCACCCTGCTCACACTGCCATCTTCCCGGAAGTCTCTGTCTTAAGAATTTGTAAGGTTCATTGAAATATTTTGGGTCTGAAACTGAGGACACTCATTGAGCCAGGGTGCAGGGAAGTCTACCCTGCCCTGGATGCAGTGAAGATGGAGGACTGATAGGAACAGAGTATGAAACATCACTGAGGCATAAATGTGAGCTGGTGCATTGTCGCTAGGGCCCCTTACGACTCATAGGTGTCAGATCAGCAAGTCATTACTCCCAGAATAAAAGATCGTTTTGATTTTATGTGAACTGAATGAAGAACGATTACTGCATTGGATTTGGGTTTTTGAAGGACAAAGTTAGAGGTAAGCTTTAGGATCCCTTCATGTGCTTTGATTTGACACATTGATTACTGGTTATTACCTTCTCTAGGTCTCTTGGAAATTGCCATATTTAATGAAATATTTGATTTCATGATATTCAGGCAAGATCTTGTCAGCAAGTGTCTGCACAAGGGCATGGGAATTTGTGGAAACCTTTATTTCTTTGGGTTGTCAAATATCAATTTTAGTAAATGATGCTAGCAGTAATTTACAAATAGTCTTGGGTGACTTAGAGTCAGAAATTTCCTTTCCAAAGTTTAAGCCAGTACATCCTTTCAGGGCAACTTGCAATCCACAGAGGCTTCTTTACAGCCAGGAGCATTCGGATAGCTTTAGAATGCTATGTCTTATGGGTAAGTACAATAGTATTTTAAAGTTTGTTCAGATGGCAGTCCTCGGGCTACCCAATTGGTACTTGACCTTGTGGTTATGGAATGATCCTTTAATTACATTGCAAAATATATAGTTTCACATGTTCTGTTATGAGTTAGTTAAAACATATGGAGGCTAGGCTGCTAGTGTCACCCATAGCATTGCAAGACTAGGACTAAGTCAGTGAGACCATGCTTTTCCCTTGAGACATCACCTTCACAACCAGTAGGTCCCCTGTCCTGGTCTAGTCTAGCTTCAGTCAAAACAGATTGGATACTCTTGTCACTTCTGAGAGATTTCCTTTGGCCTCACTCATAATGAGGATTCCCTGCATCTCCAAAGCTTTTTACCTTCATGGGAAATCCCTTCTGGCTTTCAACTTTTGTTTTTTAACAATTGAGAAAAACTATCTTTTGTTATAAATGTGAAGAAAACCTCTTAAAAATTTTTTTATTGTGGGAAGCTTCAAACTTTATATTATATAGGTGCAAAGAGCAAGATAACCCCCATGGACCTATCACCTAACTTAAATAATCAACAACTCTCCATCAGCCATGTTTCATTGGTGTCCCTACCTACTTCCAGCATCTCCCAAAGTTATTTAAAGCATATCCCAGATGTCAGCATTTTACCCATAAGTATTTCACATGTAAGTATAAAAGGAAAGTACTTTTTAAAGATGAATAACCACAATACCATTTTCTACTAAAAATGTTACCCATAGTTTCTTAATATTTTTAAATATCCCTCAGATTTCCTTGATTGTCTCAGGATTTTTGTCCCCTCACCTTATAAAAAAATAGTTAATTCACTTTATAAAAGCCATCAGTAGATGAATGGATAAAGAAGATGTGGTACATATACACAATGGAATATTATTCAGCCATAAGAAGAAAACAAATCCTACCATTTGCAACAACATGGATGGAGCTAGAGGGTATTATGCTCAGTGAAATAAGCCAAGCTGAAAAAGACAAGTACCAAATGATTTCACTGACATGTGGAGTATAAGAACTGAGAAAAAAACTGAAGGAACAAAACAGCAGGAGACTCACAGAACCCAAGAACAGACTAATAGTTACCAAAGGGAAAGGGACTGGGGAAAATGGGTGGGAAGGGAGGGATAAGAGGGAAAAAGGGGCATTACGATTAGCAGATGTAATGTTGGGAGGGCACGGGGAGGGCTGTACAACTCAGAGAAGACAAGTAGTAATTCTATAGCATCTCACTACGCTGATGGACAGTGACTGTAATGGGGTTGGTGGGGGGGGACCTGATGAAGGGGTAGTTTAATAACCATAATATTGCACATGTAACTGTAGATTAATGATAATAAAATAAATTATATTAAAATAAATAAATAAATAAAAGCATTCTGTATAAAAGCACTCTGGTGGTGGCCATAGCTACAGCCTGGGGTCCTCGGCAGGGAGGTTTTAGTGTGAGTCTGTAGGAGGTCATTGAATTCCTGATTTGGAGACGTAGTAAACATAATCTCTTTCCAGAAGTCAGGGGTGAGACAGCTGTAAGTCTTGGAGATGGTGTCACAGGTGCCCCTGTGGTAGTTTACCAAGGACGCAGTGCATCCCTGGTGAGGTGTGGCGGTCGTCCATACTGGCCCTCAGCAGCAGCTTCTTGGGCATAGAGGCAGAGACGATGTCAGTGCCTCTGGAGGTGGGATGAGGTGCTCAGCACAGAGGCAGGCACATTACAGGGACACTGTGGGACTTGCCTCTTTTTCCCTCAGTAACCTCACCACACAGGGACAGTGGAGAGCTTGGCCAGGATGATGGCCCAAAGGACGTCAGTGGCTACCTCCTTGGAGCATTTAACGCCCAGACCAACATGGCTGTTGTAGTCCCAGATGGTGACAGATGCGGTGAACCTGGCCCCTGGCCAGCATAGGGCTGCTTTTACATGAGCATGATCTTTAAAACCTCATTCCTGAGGCACATACCCAAGAAAAAGCTGATTATTCAGACTCTGATGGACAAGGCAAAGAGAGAGAGCTGGTTCAGGTATTCGATCCTCATGTTCTTGAGCAGGTGGCTCTGCTCAGCCTTGCTTCCTCAAGGTCCATGATTCAGGCCAGGCTTCTGCTGCCTCTCACTCCAGGACTCCAGGAGCCCCAGTGTATCTCCACCATTTGCTGTTTTCCTAGAGAAGAAGTACCCTTTATTTTAATCTGACTGAAATAAGGTCTATACACTGAAATTGGTTGACATGTTAAAAGATCCTTTTAAATCACAGATCCATGCCCCCCATGCTTATTTTGTTTTTCCTTGCCATTTATTTGTTGAAGAGCCTGTAGAATTTTGTACAATCTGAATATTATTGATTGTATTTCCATGTCAGTTTAACAAGTCCCTCTGTTTCTTGTATTTTCTGTAACTTGGTAATCGTGGGTGTTTGGATTTAATTTAGAGTCAAGTTCAATTTTTTGGCAAGAGTACTTTGTAAGCACTGTGAGGTACTTCGATCAGGAGACGCCAATTCTCTGTCTTTCTTTGGGATGTTGGCAGTCATTGACAATTCTTGCCTAGATCCATTATTTCCTTTGGGATTGTAAAATGGTGAAGTCTAATTCTATCATTTTCTTCATTTATTAACTGGAACACTTGTTCAAAGAGAACCTACTCTCTGTGGCTATCCTGAAGTCCATTTCAAAACTTCTTAAAGCCTGCAGCCCATTTATTTTAGTGTCAGAGAGATGTCGTTTTACTTAGTAAGTACTTAGAAACAATCCTTCACTCATAAAGGGAAGTATAATGTAGCAGAAAACACCAGGCTAAGGTCTCAGGAGTCTTGGCTCTACTCTGAGATCTGTATGATGTTGGACAAGCTATGTAATTCCTCAGAGCTGGCGGGTCTGCAGATCCTTACCTACATGTCATCCAGAGAAGCGGTATTTTTCCTAATGTCATTTGAACAAATCAGGCCATGACTTTTAAAGACTGTACAAAGAGTCTATTGCTAAGGTCTCTTCCAGCTAAAACATTTTATGATTTAAGATTAAAAATAAGAATAGTAAGTCAATATCAGGGTATAGAATCCAATGACCAAGAAGAGTTGTGTTATCTCTCAGAATGCATTATTTCACTTGTTCATCCATTAATTACATAGTTCATTTATTTTTTTCATTATTTAAACAAGTGTTTATGCTATCTAAATCACTATTAAGCCTAAAGCTTGGGAGTGGGAGTTGTGAGCAATAACCTTTTTAGAGATCCCTGAAGGTACCATTCTTGAAGCCTCAGCCTGAAGTTGAGAGAGTTGAGGAAGGGGTACAGGCATTCTTGGAAGTCTTCATTGAAATCATCCATAAGACTGATTCCATGTACTTGAGAGCTAAATTTGGAATTTTCCCCATGGAAAGAATGATTCTATGTACTTGAGAGCTAAATTTGGAATTTTCCCCATGGAAAGTCTCTTTGCTATGCAAAGCCAGCATAAGGGATGTTTAACAACATCCCTGAGAGGGAAAATCAACTTAGAAGGACATCTGGAGGACTCAAATTGTTTACATGATAAAAGTTAATCTCAAATTGTGGAGGAAAAATACGATCAATGATTCTACTTCCAAACTCCTCCTCCCTCATTTGCCATTTCTCTTTTACCCAAAGAGCTAATGAATGAATACCAAGTGGAAGCCTGAAATCTAGTTCTAACACAGTCCCAGGTTCCAAAGGAGAAATGCAGACTCTGCTCTCTTATTAATGCACCTGTATCCCACTCTGGGTAGGATTATTAAAAGTGGCTCAGAAGGAGGAGATGGGACAGGGAAAGGAAAGCAGAAAATTCAATTCCAGAATCCACCCCTGAGTCATGCTGGCTTGTGACAGGAGAAGCACAAAAATAAAGTCAACAGTCCTCACGTCTGAAACTAGGAGCAAATGGGGGCTTCCCTTCATCACAGTTTCCCCCAGTACTTAATCACAGAAGGTGCTGCTGCTCTCTGACACTTAATAATTTAATAATAGGAGCAGGTCCTGGTGGGAGATATTATAAAACAACTTTAAGAGTAATAAGGGGAAAAAGAGCACTACTCCATTTAAAAAATTCAGAGCCTGTCTTAGAGGCCATGAATTCTCAGTTCAATTTCATTATCACCAGCAAATATTTATTTATTCACTCAATGAATATTTATTGAGTGGCTTCTTTGAGGAGCATGTGGCGGAGGTGTCACCATGACACAGCAATGACAAGAAGCTGTTCCTTATAAGCTAGTAGGGCAGAGACAGTTTGTCCAACTCATTATGAAACAAGGCAAACTTTGATAGCCCTGCATTAAAGGTATACAAATAAACGTTTCATGAGGATGTGGTAGGAAGAGATTAGTTCTAGTGGAGGATTGAGAGCAGCATAGTAAAGGAGATGGTGTTGAAGCTGCACATGGAAAACTGGGTGGAGTTTTACCCAGAGAAGCCGGTGGGGGTGAGGGGGTGGGGCGGGGGCAGTCAGAGCACATCCAGTGACCTGGCAAAGGGCATGGGGAACAACTGTCCCCACTTGGCATCGTGTCTTCCTTGAAGATATTACAGCTTGGCGTCCGTGTCTGTCACTGGGTGAGGCCATGGTGCTAAGGAAAAAGGAGATTTTTTTTTAAGTTTCCCTCGTTTGTATCAACTGTACTCCTGCCCACCTTGTCACAAATAGCATGTTATCTCAAACTCTGGAAAAATCTGTTTCATTCAACTTTATAATCCTGAAATGACACATTGGCTCTCTATCAGATGCAGCTCCGATTTCAGGACAAGTGCTGCCCTAGGCTTCGCTGAGTAGCCACCCACACAGTGTGTGGCTGTCCCACATTTCAGGGCTCCAGGCAGGTGATCTTGCAGGACTTGTAGGGCTCTCCTATTCTAGATCTATACACAGATACAGCCACATGAAGCTGGGACAGGTCTTCCATCAGAGCAAGTACTGTCCTTGTGAACCTTCCCAGGGAGGCAGAGGCCCACCAGCCTATGGGTAAGCACCCACTCCTCCTTAGACACCTTTACCCCTGAACTCCTGCCTAACAAGCTATCAGTCGGGTTAACCTAGAAATCAGAATATAAATGACTTTCTCCATTTGATGAGGAAGGGAGAAATCCACACAATAGAAGGACGGGTATAATTCAAACCTTGCAATTTTCTCTTCACGACAATAGCAGTCATTCTTTAGATGTACAGAACATTTTGTGGTTTATAAAGAACTTTCAAAGGTAGTGTCTAATTTGATTTTTGTTACAAGGCTTTTCATTATTCTCACTTTACAGATAAAGAAATTGAGGGGCTCACTTAAGATAATTTTAAAAACTGCTCTTATTGGGCACATTGTCCAGTCTTGTTCTAAGCACTTCACATTTATTTCACTGAAGCCCTTAAATTGTCCTGTGAGGTAAATCACTGTCTCCATTTTGCAAACAGGCAGAGAAGTTATAAAACTTGCTTGAAGGCCTGCAGCTAGAAAATGATAGAGGTGGGATTGAATTTGGCCAGCATAGCTCCAAGTTTGCACCGGATGGCCCATGGCTTGCATCTGGAACAGAAGCGTTATCCAAATCTACCATTCACTCAGCAAAGAGGCATGGTGTGCCTGGGCATCAGTGGGCATCCCCAACAGCAAATGTTTCTGCTGGATGAATGCTTTCTATGTCATTGACCTACTATAACTGGGGTGGATTTGGAGAAATCTATTAAGGAGAAAACTGTTTGATGCCTGTTTGTTTTCCCCTGTCATTCTATGTTGAGATGGACTCCACCCTCTTCAATGAGAAAACCACACATCCTAACCTGTTACTCCAGGATGACAATGAAGTAAACCTTGGGGACAAAAGGGCTTTCCCAAGTCTTGTGGGGAGCAGAGGCTCATGGGGAAATAGCACTGAATATAATGTTAGAAAACTTGGATTGTAGTCATGTGTAGGCTAGTTGTTGTACCTCTCTGCCTGTCTCATGTCAAAACAATTGTAAAAATTACTGTAAAATCTGTAGCATATCATACTCATGTAATGGGTGACTGTTGTCTTTGCTGTTTCTAGCCAGGGGTTCCTTTCCTCAAAGCTTATCTTCATGCCTCATTGTAAGAGACTTTTAAAAATGAGATCTGACAGTGTCTTATAAACTTCTGCATAATTTGAGTATCATGGTGACAAAATGGACTTGATTTAGGAAGATTCCAAAAATGTTAACTTTTAAGATGGTACAATAATTCATCCCTTAGAGTTTGAGCCAAGGATATATTTAATTTGCATAGATACGAGAAACAGCTTCTTCAATCTTCTCAAAGGTTCTTCTAGAAAATTCAGAATTAAACTTTCTAGATATTTTTTAGATTCAGAAAGATTTATAGTTGAGATTAAATCTTGTTGAATGGAAAGAGTATTGTGTGGCAGTGAAGAATGTGGGCTTCAGAGCCAAGCAAAATTTACCTACAGTCAGCCTGAGCGCTGGCTCCACCACTTACAGCTCGGAGACCTTAGGCAAGATTGAGTTGCTCTTGGCCTTGTTTCCTCACCTGAACTTTGGGTCTATAATAAACTTTGTAGGTGTTTATGAGGATTAGATGAAATAATGCATGTGAAGTATTGAGCTTGATAAATGCTCAAATATTGTTAGCTTATTCTGAAAAGAACATGGTTCTTTTGTTGCATATTGCAGAATTTCCTTCTTTTTTAAGGCTGAATTTTATTCCCTTGGATGTATATATTGCATTTTCTTTATCCATTCATCTGTCAATGGACATTTAATTTGTTTCCACAACTCGGCCACTGTGAATAGTGCTGCAGTAAACACAGAAGTGCTAATATCTCTTGGAGATCCTGATTTCCACTATTTTGGAAATACCCAGAAGTGGAATTCCTAAATTATATGATAGTTCTATTTTTTTTTTCTGTAGTGGCTGCACCATTTTACATTCCCACCAACAATGTACAAGGGTTCTGATTTCTCCACAGCCTTGCCAACATTTGCTGTCTTTTATACATATAATAGTTTTCCTGATAGGTATGAGGTTCTGATTTGCATTTCCCTGATGGTTAATGACACTGAGCATTTTTTTTCCCACATATCTGTTGGCCAAGTACATTATGCTAAATGAAATCAGCCAGTCACAAAAAGACTTAAATTGATGACTTTGCTTCAATTATTGTTTGATTTAAACAACAAATAAAAGTTGTCTCCATCAAACATACAATTGGAACCTAATCCATGAAAGACTTAAAAAGAATAGCTCAGTGAAATAGCCAGTGCCAAGTCCCTGATTTATTCTGTTATTGAGGTAGCAGAAATAGAAGGAACCTACTCTTTGGAAATGCCAAAAATAACTATTCCAGAGGCATTTATGCTGATACTGCTGAGGTCTTTGTTTTGGAGCCATCTGATGAGAAAAGCTGCCTTGTAAGGAATTCTTTTTATTTCTTCAATAACTAAATCCACTTGGAAGAGGTGGTCCCATTTATATGGAGTTCTCAGTGAACAATGCTACAAGGGAATTCTGTTATTAAAGGGAGCATTGTAGAATCCACTTTTCCTGTGAAATCACACCCACCAAGACCATGTCTCCAGATCTTCACACAGTCCTGGTGCCTAATGAAATATCATCATCTCTGGGATGACTCTTCTTTATGTGATGAAGGTATTCATTTGGTAACAGTTCCTAGATAAAATTTGTATTTGGTCTTATAGAGATACTAGGAATCATATATCCAGGAAATGCCTGGACCTTTTACTTTTCCTTACCTGGTCCCAGGCTCCTCCCCTTTGACCCTCTTATTGACATCCAAAGCCATCATGGTCAGGGGACAGGAGGTCACAGATCAGCTACATTCAGTAATAAGCCTATCCAGCTAAGCACTTTAGAGTCAGGAGGTGTCTGCACATGTCACCCCATCTTCTGCCACAGAAATGGTGTTACCAAAGGGAGATCAAATGGCAAAAGGGACACATCCTGCAATCCATCTGGTACAGAAGATGAAGGAATGCTTGCTGGCGTTAACATTTTGCAAAACCAATGAGAAGTCCCTAAAATGAATTTCACATAAACTTAGTTCCATATTTGGAATTGAATGGTAAACAAAAAAGTCGTGTTATATCTCTACTCGCAAAATAACTTCAGAATGATGTGGACATTTCCATGTGCCTGATACATCACCATCTCCCAAGGGCCATCAGAACAGAGTGGCTTAGAATTGTGCAGTGAGACTAGGACAGCCCCCAGAAATGTCCTGACTAGGACCAGTCATGTGGTCCCATATAGTCTTGGCTGGCCTCCGGGATTGAGAGTGGTCACTGGGAATCCTGTCTGTATGGTAGAATAATGTTTGCCTCATCAGGTGGTGTCTGAGAAATGAATGGCATGCAGGGTTACTGAAAAACGTTGAGAGCCAAACAGTTTGTTATGCTAGTTATGAACGAAGCAAAGTATTTACAATATGCCTTTTGCCCCAAAATAGATTTTAACCACTATACAACCCCAATGGAATGTGTCCATTCATTTCTAAATGGGTCGCCCCTACCACCCCCCACCCCCGTGTTTAGGTCATAGCTATTTCTAGACTTTCATGTGACAAGACCTTCATGGACCAAATTCAGTGGTGTCACCTCCTGAACAAAGTGGCTGCATGTGCTGTGGTTTACCCTTGTTTATTTTATTCTACACAGCCTGTATCACTAGCCTTTCAATCAAGGTCAGGAGACTGAATTCAACCCCATTCGTTTAAAAGAGCGATAAATTCATGCCAGCTCCATGATGTCACCCCGCTGCGTAGCAGAATGTGTCTGTGGTGTGCTGTGAAGTCAACCTTCCAGACGCGAGTGTTCTGTATGACCCTGAAACCACACCTGAAAGACAGAATGGTGTTGTCACACCAGCATGCGTTCCAACTGCAACTTAATGTATTGAGGGCAACACGTATCCAGAGGTGAAGAAGAAAATCAGTAAAATGGCTGATTTATTGTTTTAATTGAGGAAGACCCTGTAGTCCAAATAAACTATATCAATGGGAAAGACTCACCCACACATTAACATGGAATTTCCTAATACTTACTGCCAATTTGCTATCGTGTAGATGACTAGGAAGTCTCAGGTGGAGTCTAACTGTACAAGGGCCAAAAAAGATCTTATTACCAGGGTGGAGGTCAGCGATTAACACTGTGATACAAAGTCATATGCCTTGCAAAAGCAGCTCTGTACAGTGTGCCAAGTTTGAGATCTATGTCTAAGATTTACATGTTTGCTGTGAGTGAAACTCTGATGAGGAGGGTGGCAAATTCCTTCTGTTGCAAATGTGAATTCTTATACACATGCACACATTCTCCTTCTCTCTCTCCCTCTCTCTCTCTCTCTCTCTCTCTCTCTCTCTCACACACACACACACACACACACACACACACACACACACACACCTTTCCTCTCTCCAAACATCATATGTCTTAAAGATGTTCATTACATCAGCCATGCAGGAGGGGAAAGAAAACCCTTACTAACCTGCAGCCATCAGACATGCCCCCTAAGGCATCTATTCCCAAGACTGTGAAGATATGCTGAATTCCTGCAACAGGGAAGCAGGACACAGCACCATCCCATAACTGCCTGGGCTGAGGAGTGCAGAATTGTAGCTGACATTTCTTAGAATTTTATTATGTGTACTGCATGCTTTATATGTGTTATCTTATTTAACCTTCACATCAGCCTCCTGAGGTTGGGACTATATTTATTTCCATTTTACAGATAAAGAAACTGAAGTTCAGATATGTTAAATGACTTACTCATAGTCACACATCCACTCTAAACCTCTATGCAATGCAAGTCAAAATACTCCCACCTGCTTCTTTGTGGGAGAAAGTATGGAATGATTGTTATTTTGAACCAAATACAGTCTCTACTTACATTACTTTACACATGAATACGGATGTGTCTGTATGTCTGGGCCTGTGTGTGCACTCGCAGATGGACGCTTGCACATGCTCACACTGACCTTCTTGTTACCAGATGTTTAACCTTATGGTAGCCTCTGCTCATATCCTAATATTTTTAGCCAGGATTATAATAAAAGAATCTTTATATTGCAAAATAGCTTTACAGATCAAACTTTGCACAATCTGAAATGTCACTTCTCTGTTTGGTGAGGGTTAAACGGTTGTTTCAAGACAGTGTTTAGTTCACATTCTATAAATGGCTCTTACTCCTTGATCTGACTCACTGTATATATTACAGCAAAGTCACTTACAGATCAATTTATTTTTAGAATCTTAAAGAAACAGATTCTACAGGGAGTGTTTGTTTCTGACCACAGGCTAGTGCAAGTGAAAACATATCTCAGTGAGGAGTTTTCTTTCTATTTGACTTCTCTGCCCACAGCTCTCTGTTAGTGGTAGGTCTTTGCATGTTGTGTTAAAATGTTTTGAATTATTTAAATGGCAGAATATCAGAATTTTAGGCCAACATCTTACATAGTAAAGGAGTTTTGTGGTGTGCAACAACAAGGAGATCTTTTTGGATTCTAAGTAAAATAGTAAGTCAGAAATAAATGAAGACAATTAATATTGATAAGGGTAGAAAGATTATATACCTGTTTTCTACCTTGCTACTTTGCAGTAGAAATTTTCTCTAAGATCAAAACCCGGGAATCTGATAAGAACAATGGTGATGATGACGATGGTGATGATAATCATGATCACCATTAGTAGAGATTCTAGATTCATTCATTAAAAAATATGGCATGCTGACCTCTACAGGTGTTTGATCTAAACCAGATAGTATTAAATTCAGACAAATAGGTAAAGCATTCTCAAATACACAGACCAATGCATAAATGCAAATTGAATATTAAGGCCAGTAAAAAGTAAAACCTTTATACTCTGCAGGTCTAATTTGTGTAAATTCAGAAACCAGAGAAGAAGCAGACATTTGGTAACTCGCTTATTTTAATTTACTTTTCTAAGTTTTTGAGTATGTATATTTGAAGCCAGTGTCAGAAGCAGAGAAGAACAGCTGGGAATTTGTGGATTAGTTTTGTGTTTACACTCAAAAAAGCTAATTGTTCTTTGGTTTGGATAAGACCTACTATTATTCACTAACAGATAGTTAATAATAACAGGTTGAAAATCTCAAATTTTTTATAGTTCAAAATGGTCGTATTTTATACTACATTTAACCAACATTTTTAGATATTTTAAACAGGTTTTATACAAAAAAAGAGGTTTACCAGACTTATTTTTTACCCCTCTACCTTTGCCTCCTCTCAGTCAATACTCTTGTTACATTAGTATCCAAGTTGAACATTTTTCTCAGTTTACTTTCTGTTCTTTCTTGTTGAGGATATAAGCCAACAGAGGGAAAAAATATTGGGCAGACTTTGAAGAACTTATTTCTTATACCCATCTTTCACCCTTGAGGTTAGTTTAAATTAGTTGGTCTGATCACTGAACCATTCTTAATTATATTCCTCCCCTGTTAAAGAAAGGCTGGCTCAGATGGTCAGAGAGCCCACTAGTCCTAAGATTTTATGATAAGGTCATTGAGTGCACAGAGCAGTGGTGATGAACACCAGCTTTAGAGTAACCCTGGGCCTGTGCCTCGCTTCCTCCACTTAACCTGCTTCATGACTACTGGCCAGTTAGGTAATGTTTCTGGGCCTTAGTTTCCCATCAGCAAAATGAATGTAATAGTAACCACCTCATAGGAGTTTGGGGAGGATTTAAAGATACAGTGTATGATAAAGCATTATATAAGTACCATCTTGTTTAAACCCAGGATTGTCTTGTAAGGAAGAGACTGCTGTTACCCCATTTTACAGATAAAGAAATGAAGCTTAGGAAAGTTAAGAACTGAGTCCAAGTGACAGGGTTAGTAGGTGTGGAGCTAGATTCAAGCCTAGCCCCAGGCCATGCTTTGACCATTGTTTCATTCCATCAGATGTCTTTATACATTTTCCCTACACTCATTGATAGGATAGTGAAAGAGTTTCCCTCTACTCTTTAAGTCAGCTCCCTCACCCATCAGAGTTCTTGCCAGACTTCGGTACCTCCAACTACTACAGAGGACAAGAGAGTCGATCTCTGCTATCTACACTAACAGGGCTTGGTAGACATGGAAGGAACTACAAAAAATTCACTCTACCCTGTGGCTCTCAGAGTTGACTTATATAGTCAAAAAGAAGGGGATCCTTGTTAGTGGCTGGAGTTAAAATCCCAAAGCACAGTCAGCCAAAACCTCATCCAGATGTGAGTGTGTGGTCACTGGTCATGCATTTCTGTTTGCTGAATTCCATACAGTCAAGGCAACTGCCTTGCGTTGCTGAAGATCCACAGGGGAAAAAAGTTATGTGAGCTAGTATGAAAAAACATGCAAGCAGAGTTCTCCCTCATCATCAGGAATGTTTGCTACAACAATGTTTATTCCGTGGCCTCCATCCATGGAAAATGTGCCATCAGTCTTCGTGTGGGGAAAACTGACCCAGGGCTTCCTCATTGGGTGCTCATTTTGTTAAAATGATGTAGCATCGTACAGGACAATCTATTCCAATCAAAACAATTTTGTGGAATTACAAAAGTACATGCATTTTAGTGAAATAACTACTGTTAGAGTTGTTTTGACTGTTGTCAGACTAAAAATGTATAAAGTTGTCATTAGGTACCATATGTTCATTTTCTTCACCTGATTCTTGCATCCTCTGGGGAAAGTTTACAATGATGATATCCTAACAGACTATTATCTTTCTTGTTTACAGCATACTCATTTTATTAGTTCATTCTTTGTGGGTGTGTTATGTTTAAAATATGTATTAGCCATTTTATGATAGTATAATCCATTATTTTCTGCATATCCTTATTGCAGAGCACTTGAAGAAGTGACATTTGTTGTGTATGAGAAATGATGCTCATTTCTGCCTTAATATATCACCTCTTTCAAACACTCTACTGGCTTTACCCTTCCTGCTATTTGAGTTATATGGTTTTCATATAAAATACTTGGAAAAATTAAAGTATGTAACAGTTCAAGTAAAAATTTCCTGGTAATCTCTTTGATAATTGCACTAGCTAATACTCCCTGACTGCTTACTGTATGTCAGATCGTGTCCCAAGCTTTATGTGTATTAACCCATCTATCTGCACAACCATCTTACTAGGTGCATTATGATTATTATGCCCATTTTACAGACAGGAAAAAGGAGGCATGAGAGGTGAAGTAAGCTGCCCTTGGTGACACAGCTATGAAGCACTGTTTCTGGGATTCAAACCCAAAGAGTTGGGCCTAACCTCTACTATCTTCACCCCTCCCTTTTAGTACCACTTCAAACTGTGGGGTGATAGAATAGAGTCCTTTTTTTTTTTTTTTGCTTTTAAAGCATTTACTTACTCTTCTGGAATGAGCACAAATCGACTGTTATCTTTAGCCAGAGAGAGAAGGAAGAGCTTATTCAAGAAGGGATCTAAACAATAAGTAAGAAGTTGTTCCTTCTCATGCTCTATTGAACGGCCTAATGAAGGAGGCTGAATATATCTTACTCCCCCTGGTGTTCAGAAAGGGAGCCTAGGGGGGACCCTTAATCCGATTTGGGGAAGGGAGCCCCAGGAAGGCTTCATTTCCTTTCTGTTCCTAAGCTTGAGAAATGAAAAGCAGTCAGAATGTGATATATGAGTTTCTGTCCTCATCTGTTTTTGCTCTCAAGGCTTGCAATAAGTTGGAAAGAGTTCAGCATCCAATTGCAACTCTTGATGGTCAAAGTTATTAAAATTTCTAATTTCCTAAAATTTCTCCTGTGCTCCACCCCATCTGTTCTGCCACGCCCCTGGCCTTCTGCCAGGGCGTCTGCTTTTTCCATAATTAGCATGGTTGTTCATATAATCTTTCTTTCCCTGTCTTTTGCCCTGGCTGCTGGGCATTTGTACTACAATCTCCATCACAGTTGCCATGTTATGATCAGCTTGGAGTTTCTGGTAGCCAATATCCAATGGAGAACATGTAAGATCACCTTGAATTTTCAAGTTGACTTGAGCTCCAATTCTATGTATTGAATAAAACAGCACCCAGACCATTAGTTTAAAGAGTGACCAGCTCTGGCTACCTGTCACTTGAGAAGTGTCAAAAAAAAAAAAGTACCAATGATTGGTCCCCAACCCCAGAAAGTTCAAATCATTTCTTCTGGGGTAGAGCCCAGGCACCAACATTTTTTTTTTTAATGTGAAGTCATGGTTGAGAAACACTAGGCTAAATTAATCTTTTGGCTTTAATCTGCATACCAAGACCTTGAAAGTCCTTGGCTCAGGAATATGTAAAATTCATTTAAATGGCCAATTGTAGTTCCCATGACCTGTTTCTTGAAATGTGAAAAGGGAATTTTTTCTCTACAGTTATGGTCATCCCTACATTCAAGGGAAAGGATGAAGTTGATGGCACTTTTGAGGTGTCCCCCAAGGCCTCCTCTGGCCACATCCTTTGCAGGGGGTGAGTGTGTTTCATGGCTGAGATGTGTCAGCTTATTTTCAGCCCAAAACAAACCAGGGTGATCAGAGAAGTAATTTTCATGGCAGTGCCTGGTGCATACTGGGTATTTGAAAAATCAAAATTTATTTGTGACTAAGTATGAAATGCAGGGGCTGCTGATACCATGTGAGTTTGGAGAAGAGTCTGGTTCCGCATTTGTAAAATAGATGCAATGGTGCTTGTCTTATGGGTTTGTTTACAAATTCAATGATGTAATTTATGTGAAAGCACCTGATCTACCTACTACCACACAGCAGTCACTTTTTTCCTTTCTTCTCCTCCCTAACGATCTGGAAACATCCCAGTTCAGAGGAGGGAATTTCTCTCATTCTCTCATTAGTATGATATTGGCCAACATCATCAACTTGGTCTTTCAGGGATGTCAGCAAGGAGTGGCTCTCATATCTCTCATCTGTAAGACCCTAAAGACAGACAGTGATCAGGGACTTGTGTAGTCTGCGCTTACAACACACACAGTAAGACTGTAGGTTTCCTGAACTTACCTCCGTTTATTTACTGAAAACCTGTTACTGTCAGGGCTGTCACAGCAACCCCCCGTGCCTGCTTATTGTCTGTCTCCTGTCTGGTCACCTCTTGTAGTTCTGATTTGCCCAAGCAGGCTTAATTAGCATCAACCTACTTTTGCCCTCAAAACCTTCCAAATGTTTCAGCACCCAAGGGAATAAACAAGCTCCCTGAGAACCCAGGGGACATGGCCAGGAAATCTGGGTTTCAAGAAGTAAGAGAAGGAGGAGACAGCTGTAAAGAA
Organism: Smutsia gigantea; assembly: GCA_032199065.1. Taxonomy (NCBI): domain Eukaryota; kingdom Metazoa; phylum Chordata; class Mammalia; order Pholidota; family Manidae; genus Smutsia; species Smutsia gigantea. The sequence continues at coordinate 13,992 of JAVSCE010000871.1, read as the reverse complement.
AAATCAGCAGCTTCTGTGTAGGCAGCCAGAGGTGACAGAACTGGGCAGAGGAAAGTGTGAACCCAGAGAATATCACATCCTGCAGGAAGATGGCTGGGTAGTGTGGAGATCAGGGCAGATGCTACTCAAGGGATATACTCATGGAGTCAAACACTACGACCTGAGAAATTAGATGTGATATGCTACATGTTAGTTATTTTAAAATAATATTTCTCTGACTTTTCTAGGAAATTCCTTTTAAGCATTTCCTCTGCTGTGTTCATTCATTCAGCAAACATGTCATTGGTCAGGCACTCCCACTAATAGTTGAAAAGAAGGAAGGATAGCCCTGCTTCATGGAGTACAGTCTGATCATTAGCGATCAGAAAAAATCATTAAACAGGTATTGAACACTGGAAGATTTAACTGTATTAAAAACAATCAAGTTTTAAAAAGTAAGCCAAACTTCCAATGTCTGTCCACCCACATGACCCTTTTCCCATCCAACCAGTGAATAGTGGTTAAGAGCCCAGACTTCTAAATCAGACTATCTGCTTGAAGAGTGGGTCCACCACTTACTACCTGTGTGAGCTTGTGCTAAATGATACCTCAGTTTACTTCTCTGAAAATTGACATAATAAGTACTTAGAGGTTGTTGAGTTCAGTTGAGATCGATAAATTGATAAAGGGGATTAAATGGGATAATATATGCAAAATCCTAAGAGATGTGTTAATGCATAGTAAGCACTCAACAAAGGTTAGGTACCCATATTAATCCACAAGAGTATGTTAAGAAAGAAGAATGAAAATGGCCAGAGAGATAGCCCTGTGGGGAAATCCAAAGGACTAATTTATTGCCCCACGCTCCTCCACCCCTGCCCTGACCTTGGAGAGTTTTTCTAGAATCATGCACCTGATACACAGGTCAGCCAAGCTCTTCAGATGAGGCTGGTTCCTCTGAACTCTTCTTTATGGCTTCTATAGACAGAGCAGAGAGGCTCCAGGGAAGCCAGCAAACAACTCTGTACCCACAGCTGAGCAAGAGGCAGGCAAGTGGGGAGTTTCTTTGCTCCAAAAGATAGTGGGCCAGTAAGGGGTTGAACAGTCTGTGCTGTTTTCAGAAAACTCGTTGGCCTTCTAGAGTTAGGAAGGGCCCCTTAAACACACATTGCCCTTCTGAGATAACCTTCACTTCTCAGGAGTCACAGAGCTTTGACCGTCCCTCATTCAGATATTCTGAACAGCTCTCTCAGCTTTGCATAGGGATCGCATCTAACAAATTGCATAAGTTAATCTTTGTTTATCAGAGACATTGTTAACATGTGAAGGCTCTTTTCTGTGTTGAGTTTCCACCATTAGAGAAACTTCAGTATTTATTATGCTTCTGTAAACAAAGAACTTTTGACCAATGATGGACCAAAGACAGATTCAGAAGGATGGTCTTCTATGGCATATTCAGAAAAATGGACTCCCAAGGTTAGAAGGACCTTCTGAGGTCTCCATTCCAAGACTCCTATCCAGTGGATAACTTCCAAAACAGCCCTAATAGGTGGCTGCCCAGCTTCTGCCCAAGTCTTTCTGTGATACCCTGCACTCACTAGCTGCTATGGCACCTTGCTCCTGTGATGGCTGCCTGGGTAGCTTGAACTGTTAGAAAGTACTACTTCTATGGAGCCAATTATGTTTTTCTGCGATTTCTACCCATAGGCCTTAGTTCTACTCATCTAACTTAACACCAGACCCATTTATTCCTTCTCCCAAATGATAGCTTTTTTCTCTTGAATTTTCTTTTTTCAGACCAAACAACCAAATGGGGTAGCTTTTTTTTTTCTAATTTGTCACAATTCTCTACTGCCACCCAATCTGTGAAAGTAACAAACATAGCTCATTCTAAAAGTAGCTGATTAATTACCTTTTCCTAAAACTACAGGAACAATGGGAATTCTACATTTCAGTCTAGTCTGAAAATCTTACTCTCAAATCTGTGTTTTTTGGAAACACAGGACTATTTGAAACCAAGTGCTGAAAAAACATATGTTTTTTATTTTCACCTGACATATTGCATCTTAAGGCATCATGCTGGTTGTACAACAGCTGAAAAGGTTTGAAAAAATGTAGCTGCTCAAAACTATAGTGATACAGGGATACATGGTAAAACAAAGCTGTCATCATAAAGCAATTTGGTTTATAGCTTGGGGATTTTAATCATTCTGATTAAATAGATTAACATATTAAAGGACAATAGCATGGTTAAGAGTCTCAAAAAATTCCAAATACATTTTCAACCATTTTTCACCTTGATCACCACCCTGCTTGCTAGTTAAGAGAGTGATTTTCTGCAACTGAAGAGATAGGTCTATAGGTTCCTTCAGGATTGACCCAACATTTATTCAGTACCTCCCTTGTATTCTAGGCAGAGTATGCATGGTTATAAACACTATGTAATAATGTACGACTATATTCCCCATGTTAACGGAAAAGAAAACTAGACACGAACAGTAATAACTTACCCAAAGTTACACAGTATGTGGTTGCACTAGGTTAGAACCAGAAATATGGCCCCAAGATATATGGTCTGAACTGCTACCCAGCACCAACAGTGGGACTCAGAGACCTATGGAAAACTTTCAATGCTGAGCTGCTGAGTGTATTTTGGGCAGCTGCCTCTGAAAATTCTGTACCCCATTCCAATGTGCTGAGGTTTTCTCCATACATCCATAATGAATCTCCAACACCAGCTGGGTGTTCTACATTTCAACTTAATTCTGACACTATATGCTTAGAGATAACAACAGATTCCACAGGTTAAATAGTCAGTCCCACAAGACTGCTTCCTTGAAACCTAACCACTTCAGACTCCAGTTGCAAATCCAGGTTGTCAACCTGTGCTTCTGACTGATCAGCTATAGTTCAGAGGGTCCAACAACCCTCTCCTTGAGTTTGATTAATTTGCTAGAGGCGCTCACAGAACTCAGAGAAACATTTTTCTTACTAGATTGCTGTTTTTTTATAAAAGGATGTAACTCAGGAACAGCCAGACGGAAGAGATGTATAGGGCAAGGTATGGGGAAAGGGTGCGGAGCTCTCCTGCGCTTACCAAGCATGCCTCCCCAAATCTCCATGTGTTCACCAACCTGGAGGCTCTCTGAATCTTGTCTTTTTAGAGTTTTATGGAGGTTTCATTACATAGGCCTGATTAATTAAATCATTGGCCATTGGCAGTTCATTCAATTTCCAGCCCCTCTCCCTTTCCAGGAGGTCAGGGGGTGGGACTAAAAGGTCCAACCCTCTAATCACATGGTTGATACTCCTGCCAACCAGCCCCAGGAGTTACCTCATTAACATAACAAAAGACACCTAAGGAAATTTCAATCTGTGCCAGAAATGAGGATAAAGACTAAATATATATATATTTCCTATTGTAAGTCAGAATATCACAGCCTCCCATTGGGATACCTGGAAACCCCTCATCTCTCTTTAATGCCCTTGACAGTCACTGTGAGTTGCTTTCTATGTGGTGTGCAATAGGAAGAGCTCTAAAACTAAGAGTCAGAAGCCCTGAGTTAGAGCCTCAGCTCTGCCAGATATGAGCTGTGTGACCTTGGGCAAGGTGCTCACCTGTTGAGGTTCAGTTTCTTCATTGTAAAAATGCCCACCTCACAGGTTTGTGGTGTAGATTCCTTTATTCCACAAAAGTTGAGAATCCCCCACATACCAAGCATTTGGGGAAGCTTTGGGGATGTGCCGGTAGATAAAATAATCATAGGTGCTGCCTTTCTGTAGAGTCTGCAGTCAGGTGGGGAAGCTAGGCAAACAGAAGTAAGCACACACAGGTACATTTACAAATTGAGATGAGGGTGCTGAAGGAAACGGAAGATCTCAGCACTGGGATATTGAATGGGTGGGAGCACCTGCTTAGAAAAGGTGGCCAAGGATGGTTTCTCTGAGGAGAACATGTCCCAAAGTTGAAGAGGCATCTGCCAAGGGAAGAGCAGGGAGAATTTCAGGCCTAGGACTGGCGGTAGCTTTTAGGGCGCTGAGCTGGGAAATGGGATTAAATGAAAATTTATCCGTACATGTATGTGTATAAGGGCACTTTGTAAACTAAAATAGGCTAAACACATGTAAAATCTTTTACTGCAAATGAAAAATAGCATTAGCCACTTGCAAAATACAGCTGCGACCATGTTCTTCCCATAAGAGTAGAGACTAACATTCCAACCCAGTGAAGTTTGTTCCATTTCCACAGATAACAGCCTTTATCCCCCCACACCAAAATTTTAGGTGCCTGGACTGAACAAACACAAGTGGTAATGTTTTCCTTGATTTTCATCATCTACCAAGGAGCAGAACTTCCTCCCTCTCTCACTTTTCCATTTCCTCCACCTCCTGTCTTTGCAGATTGGGCAACAATTTCTAAAAATTTCCTGAAGTTGACTGATGACAGGACATGGGTGTCTGGAGTCTAAACTGCCTGACTAGAGCTAGGGTGCGATGTTGGAAAAGGAGCAACGACGGTCTTTCTCTGATTCTTTGCTCCCTCTCTCCTGTTGATTTGGGGATGACTGGCAGTAGGGCTGAGCTCCTACTTTCCAGATGTTCTGGTCTTTAAATGTTTTGTTCACTGCCCTTGAACATATCTATAGTATGTAAAAAATTGGTAATGCTAAAGCAGGAAGTACCTATTGTAATGGGGTCCTTGGAGAATGGAGAATTCCACACCTTGCTTCTGGTTAGTGTTTCTTACACAGGAGATGTAAATGGGGTCTCAGCAACAGTGTCATCAATAGAAGATTTTCTGCCCATAGGTTAGCCAGCCCCTGACCCTAGTCACCCTCTATGATATCACTCACTGTCATTTTCCTCACAGCATTTATCATTCTCTGAAATGATGTTGTATATTTATTTGTTTTGTTTATTATCTACCCCCCCACTACAATGGAGGCACCATAAGTTCAAGATGCTCATCTGTCCTTTTCACTGTGTCCCCAGTTTTTAGAATAGTATCTATCTATCACATAATGGATATTCAATGGCTGAATGATGACTGCACCAATAAATCAAATTATAATAATGAGAGCTAGTACTTCTATAGCTCTCAGCAAGTTCTAGGCACTTCTCCAAACACTGTAAACATATTAATTCATTTAATCCTATGATAAACACGAGGTAAGCATTAGTATTATTCCTATTTGTCAATGAGTAAACCAAGGCACAGAGAAATGAAATAATTTGCTCAAAGTCACACATCTAGTGTGTGCCAAAACTAGGATTCCAACTCCGAGTGTCTGGCTTTAGAATCTACACTTTTATCCACTACACTGATAATCGTAGAACATTCTCCTGTCCCAAAAGAAATATTGATGCTATTAAAACAGAACAATTGTGTTATAGCACAATTATTTCCTACGAGTGGGAAGCTTGATCAGTTTAACTAAAGGAGGATTCAGTCATGTGTGTTTGTGTGTCTGTAAAGAAATTAGAAAATTTGGCACTGTGAGTATTCTTTCAGCTGGAACTCTTGGTTATCAGGAGTTAGTTATGCTTCTGTCTGCATCTCACACCTTAAAAAATACCTTTGAGAACACCTGAAAAGAAAGTAAAGAAAGTCTCTCTTCTATCAACAAATGTCATCTCTACCCTGTGCAAAGTTCTCACGTGGCAATTAGGGCAGGTCGAGAATGGTGAGTCCGGAATTTACTGGCATCCTTTTGATTCGCTGGCCACTTTGTGTGTAGATTGAACGGTGATGGCAGCGATGGTGGAGGTTCATGGTCAAGGGAGTACGGAAGGAGGATTATGAATGTATGGGTTTCATAAGCTTGTCCAAAGAAGTAAATATGCATCTCACTTAGGGTCCCCTTCGTCATGCATCTTCAAATCTAAAAGATAATAATCTAGCCTGTCCCCATTTATTGGACAGCACAAATTCTGTGCTGCCTGTAAATGAGACCAAATCTCTAAATCACTGTTATCTGAAGCAAGGAGTCTGGCTCTTAAATGAAAAAGTGAAAGGAAAATCGATGAGTCTGAAACCTTAGCCTGCCTTCTTGTCTATCTGATCAGTTAAGATTCCCAGAATAAAAACTAAAATGAAGGTAATTGATAACAATTTTGAGCCTCATCTTTTTCTCAGAGCTTGGCAGTGTTTTATAAGTTGTGAGCTTGGTGTTTCCCATTATAGCCTTATAAAATGGCAGACAGATTTCCACACGAATTTCTTTTGAGCTTTAATCTACCCATCCAACTTGCCTCTGAATAGTGACTGGCATCTCTGGGCTCTAAAGGGAATTTCTTTTTAAGAAACTATTTTCATCCAAAGTTTTAATCATGTCATTTCCCTTGCAGACCAATTGAACAGATAAATGCATGCTTATGAATTAAACCAAACTGGTTTTGACAATGGGAAAATGTCCAAATCCCCTCCTCATATGCTTCATTATAGCCTTAAGGAAAAAATATTTTGAAGTATATATTGTTCCATAATTTTGAAAATTTTTATTTAAAAAATATTATGAGCTATGCATTGGAAGACTCCATTTTCATCATGCCATCTGCTGCTCCCAAACCTCAGATGGCCTGACTTATAAGGGCCTTGCATGCCCTCCGCTGTGGGTGTTGCCTTATTGCTTCAGTAGTCAAGCTGGTTCTTCTCAGCGTCTCATGCCTAGAACTCCAGCTGTGTGGTTCTTCTCCCTTTTTTTCCATAAACCAAAATCCTATTACCTATCCTTCATGTTCTGCCTTCTTCCCTGACTTCCTAGCTCTGGCCCACCTTCCTTTCTGAACTCTTAGAGGAATTTAGTTTCTCTCTGTAATATTCTCCTTTAATTTTATATTTTCATTTATATTTTCATAGTTTATACATATTACTGCGCCTTTTCAAGGAGATAAAAACAGCTTAAGGTTGAACACTATATCAATTAGGAATGCATTTGCTTGCAAGGAAGGAAAAAAAACACTAAAAGAGGTTTATAGTTCTCATGAGATAGAAACATTTAGTATATACTTAAATGAGTAGACCAAATTTGATGGATCTTTTGGTCTTTTTTATCATCATGAAAAGGTTACTAGAATGTTTAGCTTAGCTGAAAAGCTGCAGAAACAAGAGATGTTAGCCATTTTAAAACCATGAACTGCCCAATTTAGTCAACAGTATTCCATCTTCGTACCTCTCCCATGCTCCTTTTTCTATTACCTATGTATGTATGTATCTATCATCTGTTTTTTTTATTTTGGGTTAAGTTCTCGACAGGGTCTCTTGATTTTTTATTCACTCATCCACATTGTTTTCTGGGCCCAGTCACATTCCAGAATGGCATGTGTCAGTAGACATGGTGCTTCCCCAAATTTTGGCGGCCCACCTGAGGATTCTGAATTGCTCTGAAGCCATGCCAGTTTTGCACGTAGCTCAGACTTCTGAGCCAAGCTTTCTGAAGAGGTGAACAAAGCATATCTAGCAACTTATCAACTAAGTATGGCAAAGGAATCACATAAAATCAAGAAATAATTATTGAGCAGCAAAAACATGGAATTGTGGAACTGGATAGAATCTTAGATATCATTTGTTCCAATTTCCTCCTTTTTTTAAGTTTAATGTGCTGGGGTTTTATTTTCGTATTTTAATCTTCTTTTTTGATAAGCAAATAAATTCACACAATATCTGCCATTTGATGAAAGAGGAAGATGAAGGGCAAGGCCGCACAGCTATTGGCCAGAAGCCACATTTGTGCTTTCTAGTTCATGCTGTCTGCTCCTTTGAGGGACTGTGTCTGAGGTTCTCTGCAGAGGGGGGGTGACAGATACAGAGGGGTAATAGTAATTTTCGTCAGTGAAATGTGTTTAGAGCATTTTCACGTGTGATCATCATCACATATGAAAGGATCGGCGAGAATTATTAACACTATATTACTGATGACTTTGCCATCTACCTCCTCTCCTCCTCTGGCTTGGCTCCTCTTTCTGCATTCCGACCTACTTGCTCACCTTTTGCTCTATAGTACTTACTTTTGCTATGATAAAATAATTTGTTTATGTATAATCATCTGTTTAATGATATATAAAATCCATGATAACAGGTTTTATGCCTGCCTGTTATATCCCCACCTACTTGTGGAATGGGTAAATGACCATCATCATCCTAGACTCTTCCCTTTCAGTAATAATGACAGCCTGGCAGTTTGTATTCTATATATTATTTACTTACTTTGAAAGCCTCATGCTTGTCCTTTCATTTCATCCCTACCATAACTGCCTTTGTGCAGCGCCTCCTCACCTTTTCTCTAGTCGTCTGAGTGCTCTCTCTTATCCAGCTTCCACACTCCTGCAGCTCGAGTTATTTTTCTCAAATGCAAATTTGAAAACATGATGTTTCCTAGCTTAGAATATCTCCAGCTTTAATAGTGCCTCAAAAGTCAATCCATTCATTCATTCATTCATTCACACCAGAAATAGTTCTAGAGAGGCTATCATTTGCTAGCACTGAATGAGGAGCTTCCTATGTAGAAGTTGATAGAATAGTTTGCTGTCAAGGAGCTTACAAAGTTGTGAGGAAGACTGATAATAAACAAGTATAAACTACTTATATATACAATTTGTGATGACAGTACAAAGGAAACAGGGTGCTGAAGTGGAGACTAATGGAAGAGGGGGAAGAGGGAAGCAGAGAAAGATGATTTAGGTGGTTCAGGCAGGAAATATCTGAAGTGACATTTCAAATGAAATCTTTGGATCTCACATGCTGTACATGTGAAGGTGAGAAGCAGAAGCATTTGCAGAGAAGGAACAGTGGGATGAAGGCCCTTTGGTGGGAAAGAATTTGTATTTCTCAGTTTGTGAGTTGAGTAGATATTATCTGAGTCCTTCTAGTTCTAGAAATCAGTCAATTCAGAACTTATGTTTAAATGTAGTATTGAGTGATTTACAATATTCATTTTTATTTTTACTGTGTCACTGTTTTTCCAACAGTACTTGGTGAATAGTTTGACCATGGCAGATTAGCAGATCCTAGGTTTAGAAATGAAAAGAAATTGAGACAGCTCACTGCTTTACCCTGTGGTCCTACCAATTTTGTAGCATAAACGTGCTTTTTGGTAACAATATGCGTCTTTTGGAATCTTCATTATTAGCTTCATTAATCACGGGATCTCTTTCCTTAGATATAAGGATTGATTTACAACATTTAATTAATGATCCTTCCTGGATTTCTCCAACGTTTGTCAAATTTCTGGGCTAGTGTATGCTGGATGCAAGGGTTCTTGTGAGGTATATTATCAAAGATAGGGACTAAGAAACTATAATATGTAGCAATCACTGCAGACAGTATTGGTCAAGAAAGTCTTGGTCCAGGCTTCATTCAACTCACTATCTTGAAAAGATCAGACATATATGTACTGTGTGCGTGTGTGTGTGTGCACACATGTGTGTAGAGCAGGTTGTTAGGAGAGTCTACATATTATTTCTCTCTTAATCTTAAATAAGAGAGAATACACCAATTGATATTACTATAATTTCTATTAATAATAATACATACTTCACATAGCCTTTAGAAATTAGTTCATTTTTTATATGAGTAATTTAAGACAGATAATCTACCAATGATGTTTTCAACTCGCATAGCAAATCAGAGAACAGAGCCTGGATATTTTGTCCCCTCTGAAAAGGAGTTTAGATCCTAAGTAGTGAATACTTTGTGTACTCTTTCCCTTATTCCAAAGAGGTGAAATGTCTATATGTATTTTTTTGATCTGATTATATATTGCATGAAAAGAAAATTAGCCAATCTACTTACTTGAAATACATTTGACTATGCTTTAAAAAAATTTTTTAATGGAATATATTGAGGTTAGAACATGTGATACCCATACCTAAGCCCAGTAGCCTTCATGAATGCTTCATACATTTGTTTCTCTGGACCATTTGAATAATAATGACTCAGCATAATGCATCCAGTTTCTCTTGGTACTCAACTAGGGTCAGATAAATTTCTAGGCCTTAGTGTTATCTTTGTTTGGCCTTCAGCATTTTCTAAAAATAAGTCCAATATTCTGATGCATACTGGAGTCTCTTGTTAAAAGAAATCAGAATACAACAAAATAAAATCCTTAAAACAAATGTGCTGTGTTAAAATGTCAACAGAAATTTAAGGAGTAAGTATTTTGGTAAGAGATATGAACTAAGAAACAGAAATACAGACTTTTATGGTATTTATATTATGTTCTATCTCAACTACACACTTTATTTCTCAAAAACAAGCAATGAACATATATCCAAATTCAATAAAAAGGGTCTGTATTTCAATTTTGCATAGTATATGAGTGAATTGAAAACCAAGCATCCATCATTCCTTGCTACTAGCTTCTCACTGGAGCCTGAATAATGCAGGCTGGGCACTAAACATGGACTCAGGGGCCACACAAAGACTGCTCTGGTGCTCATCAAGAGCAGATGACAAGGAATCCTGATGTCCTGTCTTATTGGCTATGGAGGAGAACCTAGTTCTCCACTAAGTTTGTACTGCAACAAGCAAGACTTTTTTATAATGAGGTTCTTTGGACACTTAAAGCACTTCAGCCCTGAGGCCAGCAGTGATGCCGTGGAGTCAAAACAGTTGCTTCTCAATCACAACTGGTACTGGTTGTGTTCTTCCATGTACCTACTGCTGCAGAAACCTAAGAGCGCATACACACATGCATGGGTAAACACACACACACACAAATCGAATGGGCAAAGAAACGGAAAATAATCTCCCTGTATTTCCCATTTATCTACAGTCTGGGTAAAGCCTGGGCCTCACAGTGTCAGGTCTGGGAAGACTTTGGTTGACACAGTTAACCTCAGGGATTCCCTGCGCTAGAGCATCACAGGCAGGTGAGCACAGTGCCCTGTTCTGTCAGCTAAGCCCCCGATGGTGATGCTCTAGCAAGTAAATCAGGACCCTGAGCCACAGAGCCTACTTCTCTACCCAGGCTGCTAATAGCAAAAAACGTGATGAGCAACCCTCACCTAGCTGACACTACATAGAAGTTTTCCACTTTTACCACATGAGTTCAGTGACAACAGTTCTGGAGTATTTTGCCTTTGATCACACATGGACTGAAAGAATGCCAGAAACATGATGTTGGTGAAAAGTTTATTAAACACCTTTCAAAACAACAATGAAGAAATAACAATTTCAACAACTGCCTGAAAGTACAGATACTTGACTGTTCATTTCACCATTTGGAAAAAAATTGCTTGTTTTATATTACTTCTATCAAATGACAGAACATCTGTAACAAAATTGGATTAAGGAAAATTAGATTGAGAGCTTTTTTATTTTATGGTGATCATAAGGAAGAACTGTGGAAGTAACTTTCATACAGTAAGCTCCATAATTAAAAGAGATTACGAAGTATGAGCTGGCCACATGCTGGAAGAAAATGAGCCTTAAAATTGGGAATGTGACAGGACAGCATTTTAAAATTATATACTTCCTGTAAATGCATGAAACTCATATGTTTTCCCTTCATCAAGTTGATAATTCCCACCTAGCTCCCCAGAGCAGGACCCGCTTCCTCAGTGTTCTAGGAGAATATTATTTCCTCACCTTCAGTTCATTGGTCATTGTAGCAGCATAGCCCTGAGAAGGAGTTTTAATATCTAGTACTATTTTTCCTCAAAGCCTTATGGACAGTGCTTTAAAATCAAGTCTGATTCTCAAATACATTGTCCTGATTCTAAAACTTTGGCATAGCTGGGGTTCCTTTCAGAATGTTGGCTTTCTCCAAATGGTTGATAAGTGTCATCTTGAAAGTCCTCACCCAAAACCCCCCCTTCATCTCCGCATCAAGATCAGGGCCAAGATGCCATTAGTAAAGAAGACTCATTTTGGCCTCTAAGAATCCCTAGTGGACATGCAATGTTCCTGGGGGCCAACAACCTTGGGTTAACATTAGTCAGTACCCTGGAGGAGATTATTTGTTCCAGGCGGCTTCCATCAAAATCAGGACCTGATGACTAATAAGTTCAAAGAGAACCATCCAGAAGCTGGGTGTGAAGGACCATAGCAAAAGTCCCCATCAGATGGTGGCTGGAAGGACCATCTTGGGGTTATGGAAGGTGAGGCTAAAATTTCAAAAATGAAAGCAGGAAAAGAAATATTGAATCCAGATAAGCTCCTTGGAAAGTTCATTGTTCAAATAGAGAAACTATAGCCCAAAGGAGTTTAGTTGCCAAAATCCACATAGAAAATTTGTGGTGGGACAGACTACCACATGGATTTCTTCACTTCCAATTTATTTTTTCCATTCTATCAGAAGGGACTTACCTTCAGGCATGGCAAGGGTGGAGAAGTACAGACATTTATTTCTGGAAAAAAATGTGCTTTGGGTCTTCCACATTTCTAGTTACATAATTTTCTCTAGGAAAAAGGATGGTGAGTTCCACTAAAATAAGAAAAGATTTTATAAATCCAGGTTGGCAAGGGGTATTGTCACCTTGTTGCTGTCCCAGATAAACTAATTCTAAATCCTTCAGGATTTCCCTTTTGTTCTTTATGTTCTGCTTCTCTGACCTCCAGTCCTTATCCCATTAGTTTTTATGGATGGATCGTAGAAACCGGAAGTACCCACACAGCAAACACATCTGCCCTTTGGGTTAAGAGTGTGTGTGTGCATGTGTATTATGTGTTCGTGTGTGTGCATGTCATAGCGTGAAGCAAGTTTGAGAAGAGCACCAAAATTAATGAGCTCTCCCATAAATAGTTGGGTGCAAGATGGCCTTTATTCAACCCAGCAATTGTGCTGGAACCCCAAATTAGAGTCTTCATTGTTCTTTGTTGCCTTTGTTTTAAGCTCAACACCAACTTTTTTATAGCTATAAAAAAAAATCTGAAAACAATAAGTCTTGTTCATTGACATAAACCGGCTGTCGGTTCCTTGTGGGACCTATGCTGATAAAAACCAGGGAAAAACTATTTTATTTGCAATGTAAAGAATTTCAGCCTGTGGAGATTTTTTAGTTCAACAGCAGTAAAGGTAGGGACAGCAACCAAATAAGCTGTTAAAATCTATATCCCACCCCTTCACCCTTCTCCCACTCCCAAGAGACATAATTAAAACTCCAGAAAGTGAGAAGCTGTTACTAATACTAACATAACTATTTAGTGCAGTAGAATCATGCATTTACCAACTTCACTTTTTTTTTTTAAGTTCAGGCTGAACTTTATTTTGGTATTTCACATACAAAAGGCCTTTTCTCCATGTAAGTGCTGTGGTATGACTTGCCAGTTAGCCTGTTAATATTTGTCAAGGAGTAGACATGTTGGCCAGCAGTGGGACAATACTTGTCAGGGCCACTATGTACATTTCAGATGTGAACTTCACTCCTTTTGCTGAAAATGTTCTGGTAGCTCATATATTATTAGTCTCATCCCAATATTGTTAAGAAAGAGATTTGTAGTTCTAGCTGACCAAACTGTCCTTGTGAGTTTTTGTATGCAACCAGAATACAGATAGGAGCAGATGGAAATGTACATACACAATAAATAGCATTTTTGTTGAGGTGGATGAAGATGAGTATGGCAAAACTTCTGCCCAGAATATATATCTATCTTGTTAAAAATTTGCCAGAAAGAGACAGGAAGGGGGTAAATTTTAATCCTTATTTTTCATGTTGGTGCACTACTTTTGAGGGGTTGAGTTCCTCCTTCTTACACACACACACACACTCAAACACACACACTCACACAAACACACACCCTAGCTTGGCTGGTCCCCAAAGTTCTAGACAACTCACGAGAAATCCTGTTTTCTCAACATTAGTTCTTAATTGTCAGGTTCTGAAGGTTTGCAGCAGCAACTGTGTCAAACTCTCAGACTTTATGAACTTTTTTTCTCACTCAATTTATATAATAACGTGAGTATGTCTAAGAATCCAACAGTCATAAATCTGGCCCTGGAACCAGCTTTCTTGGGAATTTCTGAAAACACTTGCAAATCTCCAAAGGAAATCGCCCAGCTAATTTTAGGACAC